>BGNK01003440.1:17284-68842 GCA_003297005.1 Symbiodinium sp. clade A Y106 | reverse complement strand
GTAGTTCCTTTTAAGGGTTTAGGGATTAGGGTTTAGGGTTTTATAGGGTTTAGGGTTTAGGGTTTACCTGGAGTCTCCATTGTAGTTCCTTTTAAGGGTTTAGGGATTAGGGTTTAGGGGATTAGGGTTTAGGGTTTAGGGTTTACCTGGAGTCTCCATTGTAGTTCCTTTGAAGGGTTTAGGGATTAGGGTTTAGGGTTTAGGGGAGTAGGGGTTAGGGTTTAANATTAGGGTTTAGGGTTTAGGGTTTACCTGGAGTCTCCATTGTAGTTCCTTTGAAGGGTTTAGGGATTAGGGTTTAGGGTTTAGGGGAGTAGGGGTTAGGGTTTAAGGTATACCTAGAGTGTCCATTGTAGTTCCTTTTCAGGGTTTAGGGATTAGGGTTTAGGGTTTTATAGGGTTTAGGGTTTAGGGTTTACCTGGAGTCTCCATTGTAGTTCCTTTTAAGGGTTTAGGGATTAGGGTTTAGGGTTTACCTGGAGTCTCCATTGTAGTTCCTTTTAAGGGTTTAGGGATTAGGGTTTAGGGTTTAGGGGATTAGGGTTTAGGGTTTAGGGTTTACCTGGAGTCTCCATTGCAGTTCCTTTGAAGGGTTTAGGGATTAGGGTTTAGGGTTTAGGGGAGTAGGGGTTAGGGTTTAAGGTATACCTAGAGTCTCCATTGTAGTTCCTTTTAAGGGTTTAGGGATTAGGGTTTANGTTTAAGGTATACCTAGAGTCTCCATTGTAGTTCCTTTTAAGGGTTTAGGGATTAGGGTTTAGGGTTTTATAGGGTTTAGGGTTTAGGGTTTACCTGGAGTCTCCATTGTAGTTCCTTTGAAGGGTTTAGGGATTAGGGTTTAGGGTTTAGGGGATTAGGGTTTAGAGTTTAGGGTTTACCTGGAGTCTCCATTGTAGTTCCTTTGAAGGGTTTAGGGATTAGGGTTTAGGGTTTAGGGGAGTAGGGGTTGGGGTTTAAGGTATACCTAGAGTCTCCATTGTAGTTCCTTTTAAGGGTTTAGGGATTAGGGTTTAGGGTTTTATAGGGTTTAGGGTTTAGGGTTTACCTGGGGTCTCCATTGTAGTTCCTTTTAAGGGTTTAGGGATTAGGGTTTAGGGTTTTATAGGGTTTAGGGTTTACCTGGAGTCTCCATTGTAGTTCCTTTGAAGGGTTTAGGGATTAGGGTTTAGGGTTTAGGGGAGTAGGGGTTAGGGTTTAAGGTATACCTAGAGTCTCCATTGTNGGGTTTACCTGGAGTCTCCATTGTAGTTCCTTTGAAGGGTTTAGGGATTAGGGTTTAGGGTTTAGGGGAGTAGGGGTTAGGGTTTAAGGTATACCTAGAGTCTCCATTGTAGTTCCTTTGAAAGGTTTAGGGATTAGGGTTTAGGGTTTAAGGTATAGAGTCTCCATTGTAGTTCCTTTGAAGGGTTTAGGGATTAGGGTTTAGGGTTTAGGGGAGTAGGGGTTAGGGTTTAAGGTATACCTAGAGTCTCCATTGTAGTTCCTTTGAAGGGTTTAGGGATTAGGGTTTAGGGTTTAAGGTATACCTAGAGTCTCCATTGTAGTTCCTTTGAAGGGTTTAGGGATTAGGGTTTAGGGTTCAAGGGATTAGGGTTTAGGGTTTAGGGTTTAGGGGTTTAGGGGATTAGGGTTTAAGGTATACCTAGAGTCTCCATTGTAGTTCCTTTGAAGGGTTTAGGGATTAGGGTTTAGGGTTTAGGGGATTAGGGTTTAGGGTTTAAGGTATACCTAGAGTCTCCATTGTAGTTCCTTTGTTTGGCTAACCAGTTTCATGGACAGGATCCTATAAGGGAGATTTTGGTCAACCCAAAAAAGGAACTACAATGGAGACTATAGGTACGATGCTTGAGGCCGAAGGTCCCCAAAACGGACTGGATTGAAGGCTCTCTTCTTCAACAACCGGGCCCCAAAAAGTTCAAACTTTTAAAGATAGAGCTGATATATAAGGCTCAAGAGCTTATAAAGTTCCCCCGTTCACTATCTAAGAAGGATCTAGGAAAGGCACACATCTCATTCGGTTGGGATAACGACCAAAATAAGGAGCTCCGCGACACAAGGGGTTAGAGCCGAAGAAGTTACCGCTAGCATGTACCAGTGCCTTGTCGGTCAAGGGGCCCTTGTACTGCTGGTACCACTACCTACCACAGCAGCAGCAACAACAACAACTACTACTATCGTTGTTACTATTAGTATTACTATTATTACTACTACTACTACCACTACTACTACTACTACTACGACGACGACGGCCGCTGCATGCACACTCCTATGTACATGCTCGTGCTTCTAACGACGATAAGTGGGTCCCCGAACTCGTATCCTCGCCAGCAGAACCATATCATGACATAACATACTTTGGTATATCATAATATACTATGATTAGGACAAGGTTTGGGGGCTCATTATACTCTAACTATAATATTCCATCATGTTTTAATGCACGAAACATCATACGACGACCGAAAAATGCTATAACATACTACGAAATGCTGTAAGCTGCAGTCCCAGGGTCGGGTTCATGTAGTCGGGCTGGGATTGAAAAGGATGCCTGGGCAGCGTTCCCGTTTGGTCTTTGGCCGATCCCCAGACCCCCGGGAGGATCCAAAAAGTAGATCCCCCTTAAAGGGGGTTCCTATAAAATAGCCTTTTTGTAGTATAGGGTCCCAATTTAGGGGATCTACTTTTTGGATCCTCCCGGGGGTCTGGATCAAGGAATGCCAGGGAATTGAATCAGTGAGGGTTTCGGGTTTGGGGTTGTATCAGGTTGATGACAAGACCCAACTCTGGGTCGTCGCAATTTAAGATTTTCCCATGCTCTCCATAACAGTAATTCAGCTTTCTGTCGCCTTGCCTCTATAGTATGGGATTCCAGAACTGGGTAACCCAAGAATGGAATCGCGACGGAGACTATAGGCAGATGAGGGGTGCGTGATGGTGCTTCGATGCGGGCAGAGACTTTTCAGGGCTAGGTCAAGGTTCGTTTCGGAAGTGGAGGGAGGGTTTAGGGCTTTGTCTTTGGGGTTTTGATGAAGAGTGACTAGGTTCCCCAGTAGCCCCTTAATAATAAGGGCACCCTTTTTCCTACTATTCGGTTTTAATAGGGGAACCCAAAAAGAAAAAGGGTAAAAGGGTACTACTGGGGAACCTAGGTGAAGACTTCGGTTGGGGGTCCGTGGGATACGAAGGCACTGAACTGGACTGGGCTCACTCCAGCTGCAGGGTTTAGGGTTTAGGGTTACTCTGAGTTCTTTTTGTGCATGAATCCTTCTAGGATGTAAGCATGGATGTATGGATCTCTCCAACACGATCTGTCTGACAGTGGGTGATGTTGAATGTTCAAAGGGGTAAAGACTACGGGCCCACGTGCCATCATATAGGGGCCTTAATAATTAGAATGAGGTGTTGGGCCCCTTTAGAGTATACCTAGATTCAGGAACCCTCAGGAATAATGAAGGTAATTATCAGGCGAAATATGTTAGGCCCTAAAGGCTTTCATGGGTTTGCGTCAACGTGTACATCTATGAGTCTGTGTGCTAGACATTTACGAGCGAACATGCACATAAAACCTGTGTATATAAATCAGTTACAGGACCCCTTTACCCTGCACCCTAGACCTTAAACCCTAAACCCACAGGATAAACACATCGACATCCGCATCTCTGGGCGTCCTCGCTCTGGCAATTGCACCTGCTCCTTGCATCTTCTGATGGGGAAGTTTCGGTGGTGCAGGTTTCTGAGCTTAGGGTTTAGAGCATTTATTTTCTTTCCTATCCGGCCTGCTGTTGCGGAGGTGCCGCCCTTTCTGAGCTTTCTGGATTGAGGAGCGTCGTCGGGTTTCCAGATGTTCTGGACACTCGGTGAGACGCAATTGAGCCCGCACGACCGCATGTTGCAGCACTGCAGACCTTCCTCCTCTAAAAGGCCTCTGCCCAGCCACAAGGAAGAAACCTTGAGTGGATCCCTGAAACGCTGATCCCCTAAACCCTAATTTATGTTTTAAGGTTAAACCCTTTTTAGTAAGTCCTACTTGGAGGGGCACGGGACTTAGTAAGCAGGTTATAAGTAGAGTTATAAGTACTCGAAATGGAGTTACCCCAATTATAACCCTACTTACAAACGACTTACTAAGTCCCCTGCCCCTCCAAGTAGACCCTAAACCCTAAACCCTATAGATCCCTTTAAGGAAGCCTATAGATCCCTTTAAGGAGACCTTTAAGTAAACCTTACCTGGGCTTCGGGCTCGGGCTTCGCTTTGACTTTGCCTTGGCTTTGGGGCCCGGAGGGGCCGACAGCTCAGCACCTCGGATCCATACGGTTGATGGACAAAATCCTGCATGACCCATAATAAGGAATATACCATAACTCCCATAGTTCAGGGTCCTTAGGGTCATGCAGGATTTTGTCCATCAACCGTAGTAGCATCTTAGGAGGGTTTAGGGTTCCATTAAGGGTTCTTAGGCTTCCTTTAAAGGGATAAGGGTTCCATAGTAGCATCTTACAAATAATAAGGGTTTCGGGTTTAGGGTTTTAGGGGTTTGGGGGTTTTAGGGGTTTAGGGTTTGGGGTTCAGGGCTTAGGGGTTTAGGGGTTTAGGGTTTGGGGTTTAGGGTTTAGGGGCTTTAGGGGTTTAGGGTTTGGGGTTTAGGGTTGTAGGGTTTAGTGTTAAAGCTCAGCGCCTTCGCCGCGACGAGGCCGCGAGGAGGACCGGGAGGAGCCCCTGGGCTTCGAGGCCGCGTGCGGGGCGGCGCTGGAGCCTCCGTTCTGGCTCAGGGTTTCGGGTATAGTAGGGTTTAGGGTATAGGGTTTAGGGTTCAGGGTTTAGGGTATGGTAGGGTTTATAGGACTTAAGGTTTAGGGTAACTGTAGTAGAACTGTTTGTAACATTGCGGTGTAAACATAATGAAGCTGTAGTAGAACGAACTATTCAACATATCATGGTATATTAGAAAGTGGAACATGTTTCTGTGTGCTTCATTCTGGGCAAGAACCAACTAGGAATCCCAACACGCAGACAGCTGTGACCAGAAATCAAAACTGTATGCCCTAAACGCTAAACCTCCAAATCCTAAACCCCCCCTAGGGTCTTGAGAAAACTTCATCAAAATCGTATACCCTACCTATAGTCTCCATTGTAGTTCCTTTTTTGGGTTGACCAAAATCTCCATTGTAGGATCCTGACCATAAAACTGGTTAACCAAAAAAAGGAACTACGATGGAGACTCTAGGTAAACCCTCGCTATGAGCTTGAGAAAAGCAGCGATCAGAGTGAGTGGACCCGATCAGCAGGGCCCTTCGCTCGAAGGCGCCTCGATCTGCAAAAGCCCAGTCGACAAAGCCGTGCAAGTCCTGGGTTTACGTTTTAGGGCTTAGACAGCTTCGAACAACAACAGAAACAGTGTACCACACGGTGAAAAATAAGGCCAACATAATATGTGTTGGTACTTCAGATTCGATTTCCTTGTACATAAGACATAGTACAAGCCATGCTTTAACTTACTCCCAAGCCAAAGGCATTCCAAAATCCATCACAAGGGTCGGGGCTTGTCAGATTCTCCAATTCGGCTGCAAGCCGCTCTTGTGGCCACTCTCTGCCAGAAATCGCATGCAGGAGCCGGGCGAAGTCCGCCGGAGCCAGGAGTGTTTTGCCATTGCACGCATCTTTGGCATGCCCCACTATCCTAGGTGCCGAGTTCAACACGCCCCAAGAAATTAGCTATAGTCAGGGTTCTCTTCAAAACAACAGAGGAAACTGATATACACAAAGCATCCAACACCCTGAACCCTAAACATCAAAACTATCCCAAAAACCAAAACCCTAAACACAAATCGTAAAGCCCTAAATCCTAAAACCCTAAACCCCAAATCCTAGAACTCAAAATCCCAAAACCCTAAATCCTAAAACCCTAAACCCAAAGTCCTAGAACCCAAAACCCCAAAACCCCAAATTCTACAACCCTAGACCCCAAATTGGTCCCGGGGATCACTTTGGACAGCGACTGCCCTCTCGTCATCCCTCTTCCCAGCGCACCAAGACACCAAGTCTGTCTCATGACCTCGGGCTCAGGAGTTCAGGGCTTAGGTCTCAGTGTTGGGGCTTGGGCTTTATGGCTTAGGCTTAACTCTCTTCTTCAGCAACCGGGCCCCCAAAAAGTTCAAACTTTCTAAGATAGAGCTAGTATATAAGGCCAAAAAGTTTCAAGTTCCCCCGTTCACTATCTAAGTTAAAGAATTAGGGCTTAGAGTCTTAGGGTTTGGGGGGTAGAATAGGGAAGGCACTATGATTATGGAGACTCACAGCCCTTTCATTGGGCAACTGGAGCGCGTTGAGTTTTGCTTGTCAAGAAATATCTTGTCCACTTCTCCGCATGCTTCCTGGAAAGTCTTAGCTTCCATCTGGCGACACTTGGGCAAACACTACCCTGCGCCTGCTTCCTGCTACGTTGCTGCGATTGTGCTTTCTGCTGGCCGCAACCACTTCAAACACCAAGTCCGCGTCTAGCCTTGTAGGACTAAACTTTACTATAATCCCTCGAAGCCCGCTCTCTCTGAAGAAGTGTCTGTGTATGAAACTATGTAAATAGGAAGCAAGAAAGCCACTGATAGAAGCAACTCTGAGTCACAAGTGAGCGGAAAGCCTTCTCCCCGAGCGCAGCGTATGCATCTTTCGCCAGCGCGGCGAAGTCCTCATGCCCAAAGGTATCCTGCGCAGGCTCAAGTCCTAGGCTTAAGGTTCATAACAGGGCTATAGGGTAGATAGGGTGGGTGTATCTGTGTAGGTGTATACTCGCTATATCTATATGTACTCTAATGTATGTATATAAATGTATATTGTATATATAGAGATGTATAATCTTAGTATATGTATACGTATATGTATATATGTACCTGTATGTGTAAATCTGTATGCTTATGTGCATATTCATATATGTATATGTATATGTGTATGTGTATGTGTATGAATACGTGTGCATATATATATATACAAACAATGCTGAAACTTCGTCTAGTTCTCCTGACAGCCTCGGTCCCTCTTGACAAGGGTTTAGCTGCAATGTTGGGGGGGCGTGGTTTGTCAAGGTCTGCTGATGCTTAGGGTTCGGGGTTCAGGGTTTAGGGTTTGCTTGAAAGCTGCAGGGTTTACCATGTCGATCGTGAGATGCTTGCTCCTTGCCGCCCCTGCAAGCTTCCACAGCTTCATCCCGCTATAAGCTGACCGGACCATTCTAGAGACTGATCAGTGGAACAGACCAGAAAGTCGAGGCTGATCACCGGAATCTTAGGGAATAGTGAGAATGACCAAGATTTATACAACTTTTCAATTTTAATTATTCCACAGCTCCTTTTGTGGGGTTGAGAGGGACAGTATCTAAGTTGGGCCACTGCGGCATTATAACTATAGTTATCGTATTTACAACCCTAGTTACTAAGGCCCATGATCTTCAAGACCCTTAGCCCGTCTCGATCCTGTGAATGAATCCTTTACTTGATCCTTAAGACCCTTAGCCCCCATACATCCCTTGTAGCGCCCGTTTATGAACCCTTTAAGTTACCTCGGTGCCTTGTCGTCCGGCCACGATATGGCCAAGCTCTCTGCATCGCAGCCCGACAAGCGCATCTCAGCTGCCAGCGCCGATTCCTTGCTGAGCCGCGCACCCTCCTCCAGGGATACTTCGTTGAAGTTTGATGAGAGGGAGGCCGTCTAAGTCTAGTACTTAGAATAGGGTCTGAGGGAATGTTAAGCTTTAGCTATCACTTTTATCTCTGAGGAGCAGTAATTCTTACAAGCTGTCCAGGCTTCTATCGCAGATCTTGGGGTTTAGAGAAAGGCATTTTGGAGCTTCGAAATGTCAGACGGATGCGCGGAAACAGGTTTTGTCTGCAGGGTCATGGCAACCCAGACGCAGGGATTCGGCAGCTATTCAGGACGTGGAATACCTATGAGCCTATAAAGGAACCACGCCTGAGTATATCTACCACTTGCATAGCTCTAGGCCCAAACCCTACGCCCCAAACCCTAGATCTTGCCAATCCTAAGGCCTGTCAGCCCCAAGCCATACAACCTAATTATCAGCCCTCATCCCAAAACCCAAAACAACTCATGGATCCCTTCCAGAACCCCGTACAGATTACTTGTGCAGCCCGTAAAGGGGACCCCAAACCCGACCCACAGTCTCGGTTGTAGTTCCTAGTCTTGGTTTGACCAGTTCTTATATCTAGGATCCTATAGGGTAGTTCAAAAAGCGAACTACTAAACCCTAAACCCTAAACTAAACCCTATAAACCCCAAACCCTAAGCCCCAGACACTTCAGCTGCACTCCATCTCCTCAGAAACAGGCTCGGCAGGCTCAGACAGCTTCGGCAGCAAGCGGATCGCCTCAAAGAGCTCAGTGGCAAGCTCTGCTGCAACCTGTGGGTGTCAAGGGTTTAGGGTTTTGGGTTTAGGGTTACTTACAGGAGCATGGGACTTGTGACCCGGGGTTAAACCTAAGGTAACCAAACCTATAATTACTTCTGACCCCCTCTGAAATCCTGATAGCCTGATAACCTTACTAGGTACCCTGGTCCTCTACTTCTAAGAAGAGGGATTCCTTCAAATCATCTACAAATCCCTGAATCCCTCGACCCTCAACAACCCTAAACTCTAATTCCCCAAGAGCCCTTGCGTCTCCCAGAGAACCGAACATGCATTTTTATCATTACTACTAGTGTTCCCAAAGGATCCAAGTAATGGTATAGTATATACTTTGGGGGCCAAAATACCTACTATAATGGTACTTGGACCCTTTGGGGTTATTGATGGTATTATATCATGATCTATATTCTCGGTTTCATTACCCTTCAAATTTTGGATGTTCTCATCATGTCTAGTGCTATTGTTCTATTCCTGCGTAGTAGAGTAAGAGCTAAACTTTAAACCCTAAACAGTTTAGGGTTTAGGGTTTAGTAGCTCGCTTTTTGAACTACCCTATAGGATCCTAGATATAAGAACTGCTACAACCGAGACTGTGGGTCGGGTGAGGAAACTCCCCTTCCCTCCTGACCTCCTCGAAGGGCTGTTCCTGCTGGCCACTCTTCGCGATCTCCTCGTTTCAGAGGTTCGGGGAGTTCGTGGTCAGAGTACTACGGTTGATGGACAAAATCCTGCATGACCCATAATAAGGAATATACCATAATTCCCATAGTTTAGGGTCCTTAGGGTCATGCAGGATTTTGTCCATCAACCGTAGTAATTGTCATTGTCAGGGTAATCGTAATAGAAATGGCAATCGTCCTGGATCTAGTGGTAGTGAAGGTAAATGCAAGAGTGCACGCAATAGCAACTAATGGTCGCCTGACGCTGAGGCAGCTCAGCCTGCACTCAACTGTCTCAGAGCTTCGTGGTTCAAAGGCTTATTAGGCTGTAGACATGTTTTAGAGTTGTTTCGGCCCGAACATGCGTTCTGGAAGTCTGTCAGACCCTAAACCCTAATCGTCTGTCCCCAACGGCCAGAGACTCCACAACCGCTTACGGCTTACAGGTTAACCGTAGACATATCAAAACTCGAACGAACCGAAATCATCCCGGAATGGAACCCCAGACCCTGAAACCAAAACCCCAAAACCCTAGACCTGAAAACCCTAATTACACCCCTAAAAACCCAAAAACCCAAACACCCTAAACCCCATTGAAACCCAATAAAACCAAAAACCCTTAAACCCTAAAAACCCAAAGCCCTCAAACCCTATTTAACACCGACCGTAAATTACCCAAAACCCTTAAACCCTAAAAGCCCAAAGCCCTCAAACCCTATTTAACTCCGTAAAATACCCAAAACCCCTAAACCCTAAAGCCATAAACCCTCAAACCCTACTTAAATTAGACCCAAGAAAAAAAACCTAGAACCCTAAACCCTCAAACCCTAAAGCCCCTCAACTCCTCGAAAGCTCCAGGGCTCACAGAGGACATGGCTTTCGAGGCGAGGCCTTGGAGCTCCTGTTGGGACAGAGCTTGCGAGGGTTTGGTTTAGGGTTCAGACCCTAAACCCTAGGGTTTAGGGCGTTGGGGCTTTAGGGGTTTAGAGGTTTAGGGTTTTCGGGCCGTGCGGGTTTAGGGGTTTAGGGTTTTGGGGCTTTAAGGGTTTAGGAGTTTAGGGTTTAGGGCTTTAGGGGTTTAGTTTAGGGCTTTGGGGTTTAGGGATAAGGGCTTCAGGGTTTTAGGGTTTAGGGCTTTAGGGATTGCAGGGTTTCATCTCGGTGCCTGAGCAATTAGAGTATTCTTTAGGGTTCCTTCAGAGAAATGATAGCGCTAGAATTTGCCAAGAAACCTTTTTCGAACCATTAAGGTCGCCGGCGTTGCGGTTGTCAGGCATCCTTGTTAGTTGAACCGTCTTTGTGTCCGCCCATGGCGATGGTACAAACACTCCTTTCTGCCAGGGTGGTGCACTGCGGCTCAGTGACAGTTTAGTATCTTTAGATGGTGGGGTTTGTAGTTTTGTGGGCCTTCCTGCCCTCCATCACCCTCTATTATTGTTACTAATAAGTCTTCTTGGCAGCTTCGGGGGCCAGAGGCACGAGAAGAGATGTGCAGCGGAATCTGTAGAATGGTTTCGGGTCAAGGGTTCTTAGAACCCTGCTTATCCAGTGTCCTGAGGGATCTGCAGCTTCACCTTCGGAAGTATATCGGGACTACATATAGCGGACCGGAAAGGATACAGGCTTCCTGACTCCGTTGCTACGTGTACTCTCCCGCCCACTACTATAGGGGTCTTTGTGATCCGAATAAGGTGTTGGGTATCTTGTGCTATCTGTATAAGGAACACGATAGCGTCAGTACTGCTGCAATCAGTGTTCTTACATGCAAGGCTCTCAGCCACTATATTACATTTCTTGATCCCAGCTTGCCTGCCCAAGGCTACCACCTGCAAATCCATAAGGTTTAGGGTTTAGGGTTAGGTAGCCAATCCTCAAAGCAGCGAAAAAGCTAGATTCGATAGTACATCCTCGCAGCCGAAAAATGCAATCTGAAAGTCCAAATTAACCGGGCCAGTGTTGAGGCAGTACATCAGCTACAAAACTGGAATTATATCCCGCAGCGTTCCGCTTTGCAACTATATTTATGTCATAGGCCCCAAGAATAAGTATTAAAGCCCCGACAGTACAGGGCTTTGAAGCTGTTGGGATGAGGGGCGCCTGCTTCAGTACAAAGGAGAACTAAAGCTTAACAGTGGGATTATATAGGGACTATAGTGTCTAAAAAAAGGTTACGGGTTACCTACTCTACTACTAAGAAACCCTTTTAGAATCCTTATAGGGGTTCTACCTTTAAAGGTTACCTACTCTCCTACTAAGAAACCCTTATTGGAATCCTTCTAGAACCCATGTGGAACCCCGTATAGAAGCCCTTGTAGAACCCCTTATAGTGCCCTAAAACCCTTTAAAGGTTACCTACTCTCCTACTAGGTAGTATATAGGGAATATATATGGGTGGTTGTCAAAATTGTGGTCCCTTTTTTGGTCCCGATTATAATACGGCACCTATTATTTAGGGCACCCAAAAAGGGACCGTAATTCTGACAACTACCCATATTGGGGTTATAATGCCCCAAAAAAGTTAAAGGTTGCCTAAGCCTACTTGGAGGGGCAGGGGACTTAGTAAGTGAGGTTATAAGTGGGGTCATAATTGGGGTAACTCCATTTAGGGTACTTATAACTCTACTTATAACCTACTTACTAAGTCCCCTGCCCCTCCAAGTAGACTCTAAACCCTAAACCCTCTAAAGATCCCTTTAAGGAACCCCATAGATCCCTTTAAGGAGCCCTTTAAAGAACCCTTACTAAGTCCCCTGCCCCTCCAAGTACTCTCCTACTATAGGGGAGGACTCCTGGTCCCAGCCAATCATCCGACACAAGGCCAGGAGGCCTCGAACCAGTGCTTCGGATTTGGGGTTTAGTTTAGGGTTTAGGGCTTAGGGTTTAAGGTTTAGGGTTTAGGGTTTACGGTTTAGGATCGAGGCTCTCTTCTTCAACAACCGGGCCCCCAAAAAAGTTCAAACTTTCTAAGATAGAGCTAGTATATAAGGCCAAAAAGTTTAAAGTTCCCCCGTTCACTATCTAAGTAGGGATTCAGGGCTGAGGCTGGATTCAGAGTTTAGGGTTACGGGTCTTAGGGGTTAAGGGCTTCATGGGTTTAGGGTTAGGGCGGGTTAGGGTTTAGGTCTTCGGGTTTGCGGTGTAGGGCAGGGTTCAGGGTCTCGGGTTCATGGTTTAAGGCCGTGAGAACCAAAATGATCTATGCGAGATTGACTTACTATGAAGACTTCGGAGACTCTTTTATGCGAGGCTGTATAATTTGGGGCTTCATAGTCAGAATTGAGTCTTGGGGGTGTCTTATACTCTACATGTTTATGGACTCTAACGGGACACCATCTCCGAATCCCCCAAAATCGGAATTCGCAGGCAAAGTATCGAACAGGCCCCTGAAGTGAGTTCTCTTCCTGAAGGCTCACCACAGGAGCTGTTGCAGCCTAGAATGTGGGCTCTTGTTGTATTAGGGTTTAGGGTTTAGGGTATAGCTCCCCATGAGCGCCATCTTCATGAAGCGGCTGTTGTTTACCACGTTTGATCCGTATTCTTCGTAGTGCTGGCGTGGAATAATGTTCTGCCTGCGTCGGTGTTGTCAGAAAGACGTAATGTAGGGACTTTAATGATTTTTAATAGGGCATTGGGGTCCATTATACTATAATTATAAGAAGGAACCGCAGAAGCCCCGCTCAGAACAGCCGCCGACACCTGCATCGCAATCATCCGCGATGTGCACGTCGCGATAGTTCTCGGCTTCCTCGAAGCGGAAGCCGATGTTGCCGAAGAAGAGCGGTGGATCCTCAAAGCCACAAGACCGCAATAAACCCCACACCCTAAACCATAAAGCCCACAACCCTGAACCCTAAAAAAACTCCCTGCCCCAAAAAAACCTAAACCCTGAACCTTAAAGCACAAAATCATAGAGGCCGAAGTGTGACAGACTCCCTTGCCTTGGATTCCCTTGGCTCTTCCCAGAACCCGGGTTTAGGGACTCCAAGTCAGAAGCCCAAGCCTAAACCTTATAGTAGAAGCCGGGTCCTAACACTAATCCTCCTCAAGCCATGTTCCAACTTTCTGGCTTCTACTGTATACCATCTTACACCCCAAAAAAACCCCAGAAAACCTGAAGTCCATAAACCCCAAACTGCCCAAACCCTAGCCAAACCACCAATAAAGCCTTGTAGAACCCCTGTAGATCCCCTACAGGAACCCAAGAAGGAAGCCTTAAGGGAATCCTTGCAGGAGCCCTTAAACGAACTGCTAAAAGGCGCCCTTAAAGAAACAAACCCTTAAAGAAGGGTTCCTTTAAAGGATCCTTAGGGTGTAGGGTTTAGGGTTTGGGGGTTTATTTAGGGTTTAGAGGTTTAGGGTTTATAGGGTTTAGGGCTTCTTCAAAGGACCCTTGAAAGGAAACCTCCGCTTCTCATGCGAGTCGCCTCTTGGTTATGCAGCCCGACGGGTTGCCGGTTGATGAGGAGCCGGGGGCACAAGGCCGAGACTTTGCCCAGAAGCCCAGCAAAGGGCATCACCTGCCCGGATCTTTTTTCCTAAGGGTTTATCCCTCCAAAGGAACCCCCATAGATCCCTGTAAAGGAACCATGTAAGAACCTATGGGAAGCTGCGAGACCCAAGGGCTCTATGCGTTTAGGATTTAGGGTCTTGGGTTTTTGGGGCCTTTAGGCTCGAGGGCGCCAGGGATTAGGGGTCAGTCTAGCGCTTCGGATTAGCAGTTTACCCAGAGATCCAAATACCCCTTAACTAAGGAATATACCGTAGTTGATAGAGGCCTTAATAGTATGATTTAAGGTATATTCCTTAATTAAGGGGTATTGGGATCTCTGGGTAGGACGTTCAGGGAAACCGACCTTGAGAGAGGTGCCCAGTACCAGTAGCAGATCGCAGGCGCGGCCATCACGCTCGGCCAGGTAGGTAAAGCGTGGTGGCAATCCCTCAGGGTGCCAGGTTTTTGAGGTTTCAGCATGGATGGGTTACGCTAGGGCTTACAGGGCTTATATAGGGCTCCGAACAGCTTCAACAAAAGCTTTATAAGGCTTACGTACGCAGAATGGAGTGAGCAGGCTCGCAACAAATCGAACGAGGGCAGGAATGGAGGCTCTGTACCCGCCTAAAGCAAAGACCCCAGGTCTAAAGCCACGACCCTGAACTCTGAGGCTTCAGACTAAACTTGGATCCCCAAAACATCAAGGCTGAAGCCCTAAACCAAGATCCGCAAAGCTTGAAGCTCGATTTCAAGACGACTGTCAAACTGAAGCCCGCAGCTGGGCCTCACCAAAAAAGACAATGTCCGGCTTTATGAGGCCCTCGCAGGGAAAAGTCTTGGGGCCTTTCTCCCACTCCTCGCGGGTCGCCCGTCCGGGGGGGATGTAGGGTTTGAGAGTTTGGGGTTTCGGGCTTCGCCTGATCGTCTTCGGGCTTGATCGGGCAGAGCCCTTCGAACCCCTTCTTCGGTCAACCTGGTCGATTGAGTCAGGCCCCAAGTTTGGGGGAATCCACGTGGAGGCGGGAAGAGTACCCGGAGGATCATGGGACATAGCTCGGATTATAGGCAAGAAACTTCTAAGTGCACTTGCTGATAGCTCCAGTACAGCTGTGTCTACCCTTGCTTACTAAATCCACTGATCTTCCTTATAGAACCCTTATAGGAGCCCTTTCAGAAACCTTTATAGGGACCTTATAGAAAGCCTTTATAGGATAGGAAGCCTCACAGAAAACGCCTTTTCGAAGCCTTACCTACTAAATCCCCTGATCCTCTGAGACCCCATCCTCGTGCTTGGCATCTGCTTCCGCGGCCCACTTCCTGGGTTCTTGTTAACGGATGTAAGTTACCAACATTATTTACTATAGATCCCTATTCCCTAAACCCCAAACCCTCAAATCCCCTTCACAAGATTTAAGTTACCAGTATGACGTACTATAGATCCCTACTCCCTCAACCCTAAACCCTCAAATTAAATTCCTTAACAAGATTTAAGTTACCAGTATTATGTACCATAGACCCCTCATTCCTAAACTCTAAACCCTCAAATGAAATTCCTTAACAAGAACCCAGCTTCTCCATCTCGGCTAGCTTGGCCTTCAGGTTGGCCTCCTCGCACTTCTGTACGGGTTCAGGGTCTGGGATATAAAGGGCGGCTTGAAGGTTCAGGGGTTTAAGGTTTCGGGCTTGAGGGTTTAGGGGTGTAGGGGTTAAGTTTAAGGTTTCGGGCTTGGGCGTTTCGGGGGTTTCGGGTTTTGGGCTTGGGGGTTTAGGGGCTTAGCGTTTCGGGCCTAGGGGTTTGGAGATTGAGGGGCTGAGGGTTTAGGGGCTGCGGGCTTGGGGAGGTTGCCGGTTTAGGGTTTTTCTGGTTTAGGGTTTCGGGCTTGGGGAGGTTGAGGCTACAAGTACCCAGACCCCCGGGAGGATTTAAAAAGTAGATCCCCTGATTTGGGACCCTATACTACTAACAGGTTTTTACAGGAACCCCCATTAAGGGATCTACTTTCTAGATCCTTTCGGGGGTTGGGTAAGAAAAAGTCCAAGTGCCCTTTAGCCTACGCTTGGCCAGAAGCCTTTTCTCCCCGGAGCGAACCGCCCTAAACTCATTCAACCCTAAACGTTTGAAAGCAAAACCTTTTAAGCACTAAACCCCAAACCCTGAAACCCGAAACTCCAGGAGCCGTATCATTATAAATATCAAAACCCCAATTAGGGTACATGTGACTGTACTTCTTGGCTACTTAAAACCCTACTTAAAGGATCATGCGACTTAGTAACTAGGGTTATAACTAAGGTAACTATACTTATAATTACATATAACCCCAGTTAGGGCATCCCCTGATCCTCCAAGTAGACCCTAAACCCTAAACCCTAAACCCTATAGATCCCTTTAAGGAACCCTGTAAGTAACCTTACTAAGTCCCCGGATCCTCCAAGTAAACATCGCCCAACCCGGGAGCACCCCCAAAACCCAAAACCCTGTAAACCGTAATGTAGGGGCCTTAATAGTTAGAATAGGGTGTTGGTGCTCCTTATTCTAATTATAGTATAGTATACCCCCAAACCCTATTCTAATTATTAAGACTCCTTTATTAACCCTAAACCCCTAAACCCCTAAACCCTAAACCCCTAAACCCCCTAAACCCCCTAAACCCTAAACCCCTAAACCCCCTAAACCCCCAAACCCTTTAAACCGTAACCCTAAACCCTAAACCCCTAAACCCCCTAAACCCTAAACCCCTAAACCCCTAAACTTTCTAAACCCTAATTTTTAAACCTTAAAACAGCCCCAAAAACTCCACTGAGCTCTTTGAGCAGAGGCCAAGGAACGCGGAGGCCGACGGCCGTGAGCTCCGTGAAGTCGGTGGTCTTCCATGCCTTCGGCTTATGTAATGGGAATAGGGTTTAGGGTTTAGGTTTAGGGTTTAGGGTTAGCGTTTAGGTTTAGGGCTTTATGGATTAGAGGGGTTTAGGGGTTTAGGGGTTGGGGTTTAGGGTTTTGGGTTTAGGGGTTGAGGTCTTAGGGTACACGAAAAGGTCTAGATTAAGGGTTGCTTGAAGGGCTCCTAAACCCTAAACCCTAAACCCCAAATCCTAACCCCTAAACCCAAAATCCTAAACCCTAAACAAGGGTTCCTTTAAGGTCTTCTGTAAGAGCTCCTCTAGGCCTTCGGATGGCTCAGGTTCGATGGAGTCTTAATAGCTACCTTTTAGTCTCCATTGTAGTTCCTTTTTTTGGTTGACCAAAATCTCTATTATAGGATCCTAACCCTAAAACTGGTTAACCAAAAAAAGGAACTACAATGAAGACTCTAGGTAGAGTAGGGTCTGTACTGGTTTCTTTCGGGGGAACTACAAGGCTTGCTACACGGATTTAGTATGCCTTCGGATGACCGAAGGAGCTATATACTTCGGTGGACTTAACATTATATGCTTATCTTGTGCATCCTTTCAACCAAAATAACCCCTTGGATCATTGCAATACAAGGAAAAGAACTCCTACAACAAACTACTAAAGTCGTAGGTTGTATATAGGGTGCTGGGATACATACTTATGTGGTTTAGGGTTTAGTGCTTGGGTTCAAGCATACACGAGAAGAACACGACTCATAGACATCATGCTGGCTATCACTGAGTAGCAGCTATAGGAACAAGCATGAGAACATGCAATGATCATAGTGCCGGCATGATACTCACTGCAATGTCACAAGACTCTGAATAACACATGCACCAGTACAAGAGCCATGTTGATGACACCTCTGGAAACATCCAACATCTGGGTTGGTAGACCTAGAGACACGGATATGCAGGTGCAGCTGCGAATTCATCCTGCTTCGTTTTGGGGTAGCGCAAAACGTGCGCGATGACAGTTCATGCGCCGATTTTCCTTCCGTCGAGCCTTGCTTTGTTGACCACTCTTGTCCAAGGGTTCTACTCGCGGATTGCCCCTTCGGCACCCGAACTTCGGCCCCGACTTGTCGATCCAGATCGGCCAGGTTCTGTTTGATAGACTTCCAAAGAGCCTTAGGGTCCTGAAAAGAGACGTCTTTCAGAGCATGTAGCATGTGTCCACCCTGCCCAACTTCGGAAGCCTCGGCGGTAGCTAATTCTGAAGCAAGCAGTTCCAACTCTTCGGTGCTGTGTGCATGAAAGACTCCCATCATCTCGCTGATGCCCAGCTTGAGGGAAGGAAGGGCTTGGCAGCGTTCCTGTGAACGCGCGAAGACAAAAACATCCACGTACCTGGCAGGATCTTTGTCCGGCGTTTCTCCTTCGTCGAGCAACGGTTCTTGCAGACGATTGAGAAATCCGATATTGAATGGGGCTCCACCGACCGCATCAAGAGTTACCTTCAGGGCTTGTCCCAGTAGATCCAGTTCCTCTTCTACTGCGCACAGCTGGACACAAAAGACCGGATACTTCAGATATGACACTTCCACACGGCTGTCAGTGAGGTCGTAGATATCGTGCAGAACGGCGGCTTTAGTTGCTGCATAAGAGTCCCATCCATTCGTTTCCTCGACTTCCTCCTTATTCTCATCGCTTGATGCTGTGATAACTGGCGCTTCCTCCTGATTCAACAAGGAGATAGGTGGGGAAGGCCAAGCGTGGCAATGAATGTGGTTCTGACTTGCCCCAACACCTGCGCTGTTGAAGCCCAAGAACAAAGAACCAGGAGGTTCGATGCTACTCGTCAAATGCACCATATCTTGGCAGTCAGAAGGCTGAAACATCTGGCCCCTGTAGTTCTTCTCTGGATCCGACAGAGTGGGCAAAAGAAGAAAATGGCCCCGAGTGTCGGCGGGGCTGACATTGTGAAATATATCCCAGGGTGTGGTCAGGCTGCCATCTTTGAAAACGGTTGCTACCAGCGGCCGCAATTCCAGTCGCAATGGTCCTGATACGAAAGAGTCCGTCGTGGAGTCATAGCGAGGTGGAGTGGAAGAAGTAGGTTCAGCAAATCCCGGTGACGGCGCTGGCCGCAGAGTTCGGACCAGCTGTAGTTGGGCGGTAAAGTCTCCATTTCTACTAAACTTCACTGAGGGACACCCGGCCGAAACCTTGGAGAGCGTCTCGTTCACGCTTCGGACGAGTTCCGACGGAGATTGAAGCTGCCCCGCTGGCAGATCGGATTGCTGAACAAACTCTTCAAAAGAATGCTCTTGCAGCTCTGCCTCATCGCTCGCACTGGCAACTTCTCGCGTCGTTGCAGCTAGTCGAACGCCGTACTCCACAGAAATGGCATTTGATGGATCGTTGTCAGCGGGAATCGTAACCTTGGCGACCACTTTGTCTGTCTTCACCAACTCAACCCACCTTTGCGACAAGTCGACAGATCCAACGCCATAGGCGGGCTGTCCCAGAACCTTCTCCATTGGGTTCCAAAGCCCTAAACCCTGAACCCCACAGTTGTATGCACGGTAGCAGCACCCAGACTTCCTAACGGAATCCTCAGGGCATCAAGGGCGGCATCGTGGAACGTCATCCCCAACCGGCATCCTAACAGTGCACCTTTGGGTCATGTGTCGGGCTCCTGGATTAACGGTCGGGATTGCATCAGTTTCGGGCGTTCGGGAAGATTGAGGGTGTTTGGCCACCTGACTATGCCAGTCGCCTGAAGTCACAGTTGAAGCCTGCAACACCTTCCAGCCCACTTGAGAGAACTCACCGGTGCAGAGTTCCTGACCCCCCAATAAGCCACAGGAAAAAGGGTAAACTTTCAGATTGCTACCGAACTATAAAACCAAAAACTGTAAAGGTGGCCAATTGGAGAACTAAGCTTCTGGTGCTCGCTTTGAGGCTCAGGCTCTAGGATGTGCGTGTACTGCCGCTTAGTATGACATGCCTCTCTGGGATGTAAACCCTAAACCCTAAACCCTTGTTGGGGAGTCTTTGGTTCAAGGCTTCTAGGCTTATCGGGTTATATAAGTTTAATTACGGTGCTATATGGGTGGTTGTCAAAATTAGGGTCCCTTTTTGGGGTACCCTAAATAATAGGTGCCGTATTATAATAGGGACCCAAAAAGGGACCATAATTGCGACAAGCACCTATATGCTTATAGATTTATATGGTTTAAGATGGTTTAAGCATTTCAGTGCCGCTGGATCGAAATTGAGCGCTTCGCAAGTTCTCTCTTGCGGCGGGCTCAGAGTGACAACTACGTCGAATGTGCGTGAGCCTTTCCCAGACCTTCCAAAACCCCATAATTAAGGAAGATACCTTAAATCAGATTAGGGATCCTACTCTAATTCAGGGTATAGTAGGGGTCCCTAATATGATTTTAAGGTATAGTCCTTAATTAAGGGATATTGGAGTCCCCTAAACCCTATAGATCCCTTAAAGGAAGGGATCTATTTAAGGTATATTCCTTCATTAAGGCATTTTGGAAGCTCCGGGTTCCACGCTCAGCGCAGTTTGAGATAGAGATACACCCCAATTTGCCGTCGACCTCGGGAATAGACCTCCTACTGTTAATTAACCAAATCCTGCATTACCCATAATAAGGAATATACCATAATTCCCATAGTTTAGGGTCCTTAGGGTCATGCAGGATATCTATCATCAACCGTATGACCTGAGACCTCGAGCTCGTGCAAACCCTACACTGCACTGCAATTATCTCCATAACCAAGCTGTTTTCCCAGAAGACCTCTGCCCGCAACGCCGGCAAAGTCTCGAGCTCTTTCCGAACCTTCATTGTGCATTGTTGGAACCGGGACGCCAGGCAACACAAACTTGGGTGTCGGGCAGTAGGGTACAGGCCTCCACAAGCAGATAAGCATTTCGGGCATTTCGGGTTCAGCGATTCCTCACAACAAAAATGACACTGATTACGAACGGAAAGAAGTTGGCACATGATGCTACTTTCATGGTAGAAGAAGTCAATCTCAAAACTAGTGCGAAGCTCAACACTGGTGCCTTTGAGATTGGAAGCTGAGCCTTGCACGCTTGTACATGCGACATATTGCGGGCAGTAGTGTTGCCGCTGTTGTCAATACGACTCTCAACAACAAAGTTACCAGTACTGTGTACCAATTACAAGGACTGTTCTACTCGTCAGAATACCGCGCCGTTTATGATCTCTTAGGATTCCAGCGCTTTGAAGCCCAAACTGTGAAACAAAACTATATTGCATTCAATTTAATTCATTTCATGGGACAAGGTGCAGAATCTTGCTTAGCATTTACAACCTTAAAAACCTAAACCCTAAACCCTAAATCCCTAAAGCTCTGCAAGGCAATCCCGATCCACAACACATCCTCGCAAGTTCCATGAACAAGCCTGCCAAAGCTTCATTGCCATCCACTGAAGGGTTTAGGGTTTAGGGGTTTAGGGTTTAGGGGTTGAGGGTTTAGGGCTCTTTTAAATTAGGGTTTAGGCCTTCAGTTCAGGTGTTGAGGGTTTAGGCACTTCGCCGAGGACTCAAACTCAGTCAGTGTTCCCCCACACACCGACATCGACATTTCGGGGCCTTCTGGTGTACATTATACTATAACCATATGGGAGTTTCCGAAAATAGGGGTACCTTATTTAGGGGTCCTTATAATAAGGATCCTACTATTTAAAACACTATGTTAGGGTCTCCTATTTTCGGAAACTCCCATATTCAGGAAGCCCCACAATATATATATATATATATATATATATATATTGATAATTATGCCCTTATATAAGAAGCCCTACCTCCTCGATCTCGGTCTCCGTTGGCTTCGCAGGCGGCTTTGCTATGGCCCTCACAGAACCACAGCGCGGCAGTTCGGCTCGCTCCTTTGCCATGACGGGCTTGAGAGCTAACAACTTCAATTTGCTTGTTGCACCAACATCGGTGATGGTTGAATTCCAACTGTAACTGTAACACTGTCGTCACGTACGCAGGCATCGACATACACCCTTGACATGAAGCGAAAAATCTTCCGTGTCACAGTGTCTCAATAGTGGCACAAGCAGAACAGCTCGACAGTTCAATCCGGCCTCATGAATGGGAACTTCACCGGGCTGTGTTAAAGCTTTAGTCTCTTCGTTTGTGGCCTCAGCCGCTTCTGTCGTAGCATCACGCTCTAGTCCAGCATAGAACAATGATAGTTGTTGTAGTTCGTTATACCTTATTACAGTCATGCCTTAAGCACCTTTTAACTTCAGGATCTGCATATTGATGTGGCCACACTAATCATCCTTAACCCATGTTCCAACTTTCTGGGATCCACTACTTGGAGGATCATGGTACTTAGTAAGTAAGGTTATAAGTCCCCTAATTGGGGTTATAAGTAATTATAAGTATAGTTACCTTATTTATAACCCTAGTTACTAAGTCCCATGATCCTTGAAGTATAGGTTATCAGGCCCGCTGCAGCTTTCCCGGAAGGAGTTGTGTTGTTCACGCCCCTGACCCTGCAACGAACAGGAGCAGAGGCTATTATGGTATAGTTTAGTACAGTACATCATAAGTACACATATTGTCTTGCATTATAGAAGAAGACGCATGTACAATTGAAAGTCTCTGGAACTGACCGAAGCTCGATACAGTCGCGCCAGCGAAGAACGTCGTGCTGCTGGCGACACTCCACGCAGTGGGCATTGGCAAAGGATCCATGTGCTTCCACCAGGAGCTCTGGGGAAATACCACAAACACGCTCCAGGCCATCTATGTTCTGAGTGAACCTGCCAGCCCATGACTCAGCGGTTGAAGTTGGGCAGCTTCGGTTCTGCTACAACAACATCTAGCCTTAGCACCATTGCGTTTACTGTCTACAAAGTTCACAGATGCTATTCAGTTCCCAAGGCGAGAAGCAGTCAAGCGACCGAACAAAGCACGCAAACAATGCTGCTGCACATGGGAGTTACCGAAAAGAGGGGACCCTAATATACGTAGATCCTTATTACAAGAGCCCCAACATAAGGTACCCCTAATTGTCGGAAACTCCCACATCGACTCCAAGCCACAACCTTTGTAGCAGTCCCTTTTCTTCCAGCAGGCGGATGAAGCAGTGAGTCAGTGTGGGCAGATACTTCCCCGGCAGCAACTCCTGCAGCGAGGCAACAAACCGTTTTGAACCACAGTTCTATCAAAAGCAGCGGATGGTAACTCTACGACTCTCAGGCTTATGAGAGTAAGCAAACTCAAGAGGCACAGCTTGCAATGACAAGATTAGCACTGCAGATCTCGTGACAGTCTTAGTCAACCTTTGCGATCCTCATACTACCCGTTCTAAGCACGTAGATTCTCATGCCGAAACCCTAATCCCTAAACCAGGTTGGCCCATAAGAGCCTCTTAACAACACTCGTAAGTAAGATCCTCTTAGGCGACATACAAGGGAAAATACAAAACATACCAAAGGCCTACCTAGCAAACCCTCAACCCCTAAAACCCTAAACCCTAAGCCTCAAACCCTAAACCCTAAACCCTAACCCTGAAACCTCAAACCCCTGAAACCCTAAACCCTAAGCCTAAAACCCTAAACCCTAACCCTGAAACCTTAAACCCCTAAAACCCTAAACCCTAAGCCTAACACCCTAAACCCTACACCCTAACCCTGAAACCTTAAAGCCCTAAACCCTAAACCCTAAGCCTAAAACCCTAAACCCTAAACCCTAACCCTGCAACCTTAAACCCCTTAAACCCCTAAACCCTAGCCTAAAACCCTAAACCTTAAATCCTAAACCTGAAACCTTAAACCCCTAATTTTCAACTCCAGGTTCTGAAGACTGCCAAAGGCGCCTTGGCCAGGTCGCAGAACGGCTGAGGCTTCTCCTTGAAATACTCCAGCGTGAAAACCTGCTACGGGACTTAGTAAGGGTTCTTAAAGGGCTCTGTAAAGGGATCTATGGGGCTTCCTTAAAGGGATCTATAGGGTTTAGGGTTTAGGGTCTACTTGGAGGGGCAGGGGACTTGGTAAGTCGTTTATACAAGTAGGGTTATAATTGGGGTAAGTCCATTGAGGGTACTTATAACTCTACTTATAACCTACTTACTAAGCCCCCTGCCCCTCCAAGTGGTATTTTCAAGTTACCATAATAGGGATCTATAGTAGGTTTCCTTATTATGGTAACTTAAACCAAAACCCTATACCCTTAATGGAACCCTTATAGTTTCCTTGTTATGGTCGCTTAACCTAGGTTCCCCAGTAGCCCCTTAATAATAAGGGCACCCTTTTTCCTACGATTCGGTTTTAATAGGGGAGCCCAAAAAGAAAAAGGGTAAAAGGGTACTACTGGGGAACCTAGCAATCCCTTAGCAAGAACCCAGAAACGGACTCCGGGGTCGGCAGCTGGTACTTCTCCAAGTTGTCGTAGAGGCCGGTGCCTGCAGGAGTGAAACCTCTAAAGACTCCCTACCTAACAGGGTTACTATAAAGGGATCTATAAGGGTACTACAAGGGATCTATTAGGGTACTATAAGGGATCTATAAGGTTACTATAAGGGTACCTATAGTAGAAGCCGAAAAGTTGGAAACCTCATAGCCTCAATCCTTAAGAGTAATATATAGGGTACCCCAGCACTATTTGGCCTTAATCCGGTTTCCAACTTTATGGAGTTTACTGTAGTCTCCATTGTAGTTCCTTTTTGGGGTTGCCGGGTTACCTTATAGGACCCCATTTATAAAATTGGCTAAACCACAAGAAGGAACTACAATGGAGACTATAGATAAACCCCGAACCCTAAACAGAGTCTTATAAAGCCCCCACCCCCCGGAAGCACACGTCAGAAGACTCCCATATGGTAGGCAGGAACCGACCCTACCTCTACGCGGAAGCCTGATCCCAAACCCCAGCAAGATAACGCCGAATCCGTCATTCATCCAAGCTTCACCTTCGGGCCGAAACCCGAAACCCTGTGCTTGCTTGGAGGGCCAGGGGACTTAGTAAGTCGTTTATAAGTAGGGTTATAATTGGGGTAACTCCATTTGGGGTACTTATAACTCTACTTATATCCTACTCACTAAGTCCCGTGCCCCTCCAAGTAAGTAATGTTATTCCCTGGAAGTCCCTGTTCCAATTACCTCCAAACTCCAGTCTAGACATTAAGGCCCCTACTTGGAGGATCACAGGGCTTAGCAAGTAAGGCATGGGGGCTCTAAGCAACTATAAGTATACCTTTATTCATAACCCCTAGTTGCTAAGTTCCATGATCCTTTACGAATCTGAAGCCCCAAACCCCTCAATCCTCTTCTGAAGGGCTGAGTACCCTAGCCCAAAAGAAGGTTAACCTTTCAATAAATATACTAGGACTATATTAAGCCCCGAAGGTTAACAGTTGCCTACTCAGCTACTGAGAAACATGTAAAGAACCCTTAAACAGCCTTTTACTACCCTTATAAACCCTTATAGCAGCCTTTATAGAACCTTTTAGGCCTTTCAAAGGGGAACCGATTATTATCTTCCAAACCCCAGATTTAAGGAACCTTTAAAGGAACCTTAAGGGGTACTATAGGGTTCTTTGCCAGGGTCACCTGTTTAAAGCGTACTGTACTTGGAGGGCCAGGGGACTTAGTAGGTCGTTCATAAGTAGGGTTCTAATTGGGGTAACTCGATTCTACTTATAGCCTACTTACTAAGTCCCCTGCTATGACTGGGCTTTTAAGTAACCAGGGAGAAAAAAGTATAAACTTGTATTTCATAAGGGTTTCTTTAAGAAAAAAAGCATTAAAGTATGGTACTCCAAAGCCCAGATGATAGGATCCACCTTAAGTAAGCCCTAAACCCTAAACCCTATAGATCCCTTTAAGGAACCCTATAGATCCCTTTAAGGTGCCCTTGATAGGATCCACTTTAAGGAGTCTTCTGTGCCTGGAGTCCGGAAGTCTGGAATCCCCGTGGCCACAGAAATGCCAGCTCCAGCAGCCACCTGCACTCAGAGAGCCCAATACCCCTTAATTAAGTAATATACCTTAAATTATAAGGGGATTCATATTATGATTTAAGCTATATTCCTTAGTTAAGGGGTTTTGGGCTTTCTGGGCACTCACCCTAAACCCTGCAAACCTTAATCCCAAACCCTAAACCCTAAATCCTGAGCCCTAAATCCCTAATCCTGAACCTGAAACCTTAAATCCTAACTCCCAAACCTGCATCCTAAACACTGAACCCTAGAGTAAACCCCATAAAGTTGGAAACCCGATTAGGGCCAAATAGTGCTGGGATTCCCTATACATTACTCTTAAGGATCGAGGCTATTGGGGTTCCAACTTTGGGCTTCTACTGTAGAGGGTTCAGGGTTTAGAATGCGCAGTAAAAAGGGGGAGCTTTTCTGGGAAGGAAGACTTTACTTGGAGGGGCAGGGGACTTAGTAAGAAGGTTATAAGTAAGGTTACAATTGGGGTAACTCCATTTAGGAATTTAGGGTACTTATACCTCTACTTATAACCTACTTACTAAGTCCCCCGCCCCTCCAAGTAGGTTCGTGTGAGGGTCTCTGGGTCAACGACTTCAGGTCTTTACGGCGTTTCGGAATGTACCTAGAGTCTCCATTGTAGTTCCTTTTTTCGGTTAACCAGTTTTATGATTAGGATCCTATAATAGGGATTGAGTTCCTTTTTTCGGTTAACCAGTTTTATGATTAGGATCCTATAATAGAGATTTTGGTTAACCAAAAAAGGAACTACAATGGAGACTATAGGTAGTGTGACCTTCAGCAGAACTTCGTACAATACGGAGCCTGCTACACTAGGGCCTTTTTTCAAAGTCCCAAATCTCTGCAAGCCTGAGCCCACTTGTCCCCTGAACCTACAGTAAACCCCATAAAGTTGGAAACCGGACTAAGGCCAAAAAGTGCTGGGATTCCCTATACATGACTCTTAAGGATTGAGGCTACTGGGTTTCCAACTTTTGGGCTTCTACTGTAAGGCAAGCTGCGACCCTGGCCCAAAGCCTGCCTAACTTTAGGGGGCCTTCGGAGTTTGGGGTATACCTAAAGTCTCCATTGTAGTTCCTTTTTTGGTTAACCAATATCTCTATTTTAGGGTCCTAGCCATGAAACTGGTCAACCAAAAAAAGGAACTACAATGGAGACTCTAAGTAATCTCGACCCTCAACACCAGATCCGTTACAACCCTGAACAAGGATCACCATAATACAGAATACTAGGGCCTGGAGAATTAACAAATGTATTCCAAAGGCAAAACAATTTTGATAGGATATACTCAAAACGTATTTAAAGGGCACGTCACTAAACCCTTACAGTAACCCCTAAAGTATACAACCCTCACATAAGACTCCTTGAAGGGAGCCCTATTCTAACTATTAATGCCCCTTTATTACATGCAGCCGGTGCCACCAGCACATGCCGGACACGGCCATCCCTCAGCAATGCTGCGATGGCCTCCAAACAGCAGGGTTAGGGGTTTAGGGCTTTAGGGATTTACGGCTTTAGGGTTTAAGCTTCAGGGTTTGGGGGCTGAGGCGGAAATTAGAGTGCTAGGGCTACTTTGCGCTTGGGCTTGAGGTTGTGTTCAAGGTAGAGTTGTGGCTTCCATGCATCACTTAATTGCTGAGTTCATTTAGCACAAATCAATGTAAACTTTCAGTTCGATAAGGGGTAGTGTTTTCCCCAAGGGTATACAGTGTACTCATTCAGCTACTAAGGTCACTTCATGCGTGCCCTGCAATCAACAAATACCACTCAAACATGCAGGGTGTGCCTAGAACTCCTATCTACCCAGAGCTTCCAAAATTCCTTAATAAATTAAGGAATATTCCTTAAATTGGAGTAGGATCCCTAATACGATTTAAGGTATATTCCTTAATTAAGGGATTTTGGAGGGTCTACCTCTACCGGCCGTTACTACCTGAAAATGTCGGTGGAGGCCAGGTCCAGGCGGCGTTACCCTTCCAGGAAAAGGACCAGAAGCCCTCACACAGCGAGAAAGGCGGAGACACATAAACTATGGTTTAGGGCTTAGGGCTTAGAGGGTTCCGGGTTTAGAGGGTTTAGGGTTTAGGACCCACAAGGCTCAAAAGCAAAGATACAAGCCCAACAGTCTCAGTTTGTACCCTGAACCCTAAACCCTCAAACCCTAAACCCGATCACCGGTCTCGAATTCACGGCTCGACCCAGCTAGAAAACAGTAACAAACAGTATCCTGATCCTTCACACAGGCCTACCTGGACCCTAAGAACCCTACCTTCTTAGGCTCCTTATAACTATTTCCTTATATGAGTCCTTAACGAAATAGAATATTTTGGGTTAGGTAGATTTTGGGCTTCCCTAAACCCCAAACCCTTTGATATTGCTCGGACCACCGGTTCTGCAGGTCCAACCGCTGGTCTGCGCTTTGGTGTGCCAACACTAGGTTCCCCAGAAGCCCCTTAATAATAAGGGCACCCTTTTTCCTACGATTCGGTTTTAATAGGGGAGCCCAAAAAGAAAAAAGGTAAAAGGGTACTACTGGGGAACCTAGAACAGGAGTGCGAAAGGTTGTACTCAAGTTACGAATTTTGACGCTGGTGTTGCCATTGAATCGAACCGCACATGCATCTGACTCTCCATGATCAGCGCGGCCTTCCGCATAGACTTGGCACCATCTGTGGCCACCGATGTCACCTTCTTTTAGAATTCGAATGCATCAATGACACTCAGGTCAGTCTCTGACGCCAGGGGAGTTGCCAAGCGGAATAGGACACTTGCCGGCTTGCACCTCAAACCCACCTGACCCTATTGTCTCTCCAGCCTTAGGTTTTCCGTTTACAAGAACCCCTGAAACCGTAGGTTTTCCCTTTAACTTAAGGGAGCCCTAAAACCCCTCGGTTCAAGCGCGCGCGCGCCAGCTCTAAGAGACGCCAGCCCGTGCCGGCCTCGGGTGTGGCTGAGCCAAGCACGGCCTCACAGAGTCAAGAACCGGCCCTCATTGCCTAAACCCTAAAAAATCCCTAAAACCCTAAACTAAACCCTTTGGCTGAAACCCAAAAATCTAAAACCGAAACTCTAAACCCCTAAACCCCAAACCAAATGGCACGGCCAAAACTCTAAGGCCCAAGCCTTCGACCAAATGGCTCGGCTTCGTAGACTTCATGGCAGGAATAGGGGTAGTTTTCTGGGTTAGCGTCCTTTTTTTGACTCCCAAAGAAGATGGCAGCCTTATAAAAAGGACCCTCGAAGGGACTTCAATTTAGAGAACTACCCATATGAAGCCCAGAACAACTCTTTAAGATAGGGGAGCTGTTTCGAGGACTCACAAAGGAAAGCCAGCAAAGCCATCATGCTATGGAAGTTTCCGAAAATTAGGGGTACCTTATTTGGGGGTCCTTATAATAAGGATCCTACTACACCCCCGGGCCGAAAGTTTCGACATGCAGCTTATAACATAGACATGTGCCGCGGAGAGGCGGAGAGCCCCAAGACCCGTTTTACGTGGCCAGCGTGGCGGAGTAATTACTTTCCGGGAATAAATTTATACTATTATATAGTTCCCGGCGGAGAGCTTTGCGGGGTTGTGCTAGGAGTCTACGGGGGAAAAGGGGTAAACATGTGGTGATCTGTCAACTTCATGTTGTATGGCGAACTTTCGTCCTGCGGTAGCGGGCATTCCGGGTGTTGCAGTCCTGGTCTGTGCGAGCAAAAGAGGAGGCAGGACGGACTAGGNATAGTTCCCGGCGGAGAGCTTTGCGGGGTTGTGCTAGGAGTCTACGGGGGAAAAGGGGTCAACATGTGGTGATCTGTCAACTTCATGTTGTATGGCGAACTTTCGTCCTGCGGTAGTATTTAAGGTACTATATTAGGGTCCCCCATCTATGGAAACTCCCATATATGTATAGTATCGAAAACAAGGCACAATACCATCATTCTCCGTCAGCCCCTTGACTATGCGCTGACCCAACAAGCCCTGAACGAGAGCTACAGACCCGCAGGGATCCCCTCCCAGCCTCAAACAGGCAGCGCACGTACCGACCGAGAGACTTGCACAGCCCATTTCAAAAAAAATGTATGGCAATCTGTAAGATAACTATATCGCCGATGTGTAAAAAGTGTGTATAGCCCATGTTTGAACCCGAAGTTAGTGAGCATTTATTGATTGCAAGGGAAAGGCTTTGTGAGAGGTTGTAAGTGCACTGGGTCATGACCTAACACAACGAACGACTTGTCTCCACCACGCTCCACGAAGGCCTGAGTGAATCCCAACCCGAAAAAACAACATAAACCCTCACCCCAAACCCAATACCTGAAACCCTAAACCCTAAACACCAAAACTCTAAAACCCTAAACACCAAAACCCTAAAACCCTAACCTAAAATCCCAAACCTGAAGGCCTTCCGTGCTGTTTCGGGCAGCTCGCCGGGCTCGGGGACGCTTGCTGCACCGCCCATGGGAGAAGCTGCTTGGGATTGGCGGATCCCTAAACCGTATATTATAGGGTTTACTTGGAGGGGCAGGGGACTTAGTAAGTAGGTTAAAAGTAGAGTTATAAGTAGTACCCTAAATGGAGTTACCCCAATTATAACCCTATTTATAAACGACTTACTAAGTCCCCTGCCCCTCCAAGTAAGGTTTAGGTAGCCTAGATTTGTAAAATATCTATTAAGAATATAGGGTTTAGGGTTTATCTAACCCGAAATTACAGAGCTTGCGGTTTGGGTAGCCTCGAGTTCTTGAAGATTTACTAGGGTTCTACAAGGGTTAGCTTAAAGTTTATCAAGCCTGAATTTCCATCAAGCCTACTAGGGATCTTCAAGGGTACGTTGCTACGAGGGTGGCTACAAGCTGCCTACTCTGAAGCCAAACCCCCAGGCCTATAGAACCCACACCCTGCAATCGAAACAATTCGTTTCTAGTTACAGAACCGGTTTCTTTTTGTCTATATACCTATAATAGAATATATGTATATATATATATATATATATATATATATATATAGATGTGTGTACAGGTGATCAAGCTTCGCTCGAGGCTGAGGCTTTCAAGGCTTCATGCACTGTGCACTTTTGGGTTTGGGAATTGGGACGAAGACTCGTGGATTCCGACTCCGGTTTAGAGTTTAGGGTTTAGGGGGATCCCTAAACCCTAAACCCTAAACCCAAAAAGCGGATGTTGAGTCCGAAGCGGCTCCAGCTCAGGTGCAGGGCGCTTATTTGGTGATACTTCTTTTTACCATGGAATGCTACGATACTTGGAGGATCATGGGACTTAGTAAGTAAGGTTATAAGTACCCTAATTGGGGTTATAGGTAATTATAAGTATAGTTACCTTATTTATAACCCTAGTTACTAAGTCCCATGATCCTTTAAGTAGGAGGTCACTGATCGCTGGATACATGTCGAATGCAATGGGCCCTGATGCCTGCACCCGAATTGGCATCTTGTTCGATCGGCATTAAATCCAGTGATGCCAGTATCCACTTGTCGGCATGCTACCACTGCAACCGAATACATAACCCGTCTTCTCACCCTAAACCCTAAACCCGAAGCCCTAAACCCTAAACGCTGCACGCTAACCCCACACGATGCCCAAAACGACTTGACAGGTGTCGCAGCGACGAGATTACCCTTGGTTTTGGTCTCGGAGACTGATACGGAAGCTAATGGATAAGGTTTATAGACTTGAGGCTTAAAGGTTCAAGGTGTGGGTATTTATGGGGCCTATAGGGTCTAGAAGGCCTATAGGGCTTATAGGGTTGCGGGCTTAGGGTTTCGGGTTGAGGGTCTCTTCTTCAAGCTATGGAGGTGGGAAAGGGCGAGTACGTTACTCAAGTCCTAGCCACAAAGATCGTGCTGAATAAACCGCAGGATTGTTGCCCATGCGCAGCGAGCCGAAGCGCATCCTACATCGAAATCCCGAAAGCCTTGAAAAGAACCCAAGTGCGCAAATCCTGCATCCCAAAGACCTCTTCGATCCGTATAAACCCAGTACGCACCTATATACCCGTTCGAATCTTATAAACCCCTTCTGAAAGCCTGAAATCACGATACTTCGTGGAGCCATCCAGTCTCGACACCTTGAAGTCCTGAACCCTCCAAGCCGTGAACAAAACCCTACATAGGGTATGGTTTATATTACTAGTATCCCCATAATACAGCCCAATATATACACTCACCAATATTCAGAAGGAGGCCTATCTACACTTATAAACCCCACTTCACATGTTTGTTAAATGCGTGAAACCCCACGTTGAAAGATGAAACCCCGAAGGCTCAAACAGCCCGAGAGCCCTTATACAAAGCTTTCATGAAAAGCCAGAAAGCACCCTAAGATGCTATCCTGCCTATAGTATGACTACCCAGACTCTCCTTAGTAAAAAACTTCTGGCGCATATTTAGCAACCTATACTTGGAGGGGCAGGGGACTTAGTAAGTCGGTTATAAGTAGGGTGTTAATTGGGGTAACTTCATTTAGGGTACTTCTAGCTCTACTTATAACCTACTTACTAAGTCCCCTGCCCCTCCAAGTAAGGTAATCCCCCAAAAAGGAATTACTATGGAGCCTACCTATAGTCTCCATTGTAGTTCCTTTTTTGGTTAACCAAAACCTCTATTATAGGATCCTAACCCTAAAACGGGTAACGACGGAAGGCTCCTGGGTGGGCTCTGGCACTTGGTTTGCGCAAAGGCCCAGCGCTTCCTCAACAAGGCTTCACCCCGCTTTCAATAGGGGGTTTGCCATAATCTCTTTACATTACAGGGTTGCAGGGGCGTTATTGGTTCACGCACGGTTTTGAGGTGGCTTTGCGGGGATATATGTGGGATTTCGAGAGTTAAAGGCCCCTTTGGTTTGCCAGGCGGGCTGTATGGTTAACCTTTTGAACTTTAACAGGTTGTGTACGGGGCTTTCGAATGCTCTCTACGATATAGGTCTATATACATCTTACAGTGGTCTTACAGTAGACGCTGGTCGATTTGCCATTCTGGAAAACGATTGCTTTGACCCGAAGGTGCCGCCTGACCTACTTGTGAGCGTGAGCTTCGCGAGATGGTGACTGATCCATTGTCATCACCCGCGATCATTATCTCCGCGTTCTTCTTCGTCCAGGCTCTTGTTAAGGAGTTTAACTTATAGGCTTCTAGGTACCATGAAGAGGAAACCCTGCCACTCACTGTAGACCCCTGTTTGGGTAGCGTAAATTAAGTTCCTTAACAAGAACCCGGTCATCTGCGCAAACGGTTCTCCCTGAGACGCTGACCCCATCCTGTGATTCGTCAGATTGAGAACAGCATCTCAACCACCACAGCCAACAACATAATATAGGGGCCTCAATAATTACCTGTTCCTTACTATAAATATAGTATATAATGGGCCCCAAAGCCCTAGTATTATTATTATAAGGCCCCTATGTTAGTCACATATGCCGGAGAGTTGGTTCTTCAAGCTGGGCCTCACCCCTTCATCGCCAATCTGACCATGGTGCTTATGCGCCTCTGGACTTAATATAGGGGCCTTGATAATTAGAATAGGGTTTTGGGGCCCATGTTCCTAAAATCATAATATACGGGAACCCCACAAAATAGTATAGGTAATTATTTAGGCCCCTACAGTAGAGGGTTTCGGGTTTTGGGCAAAAAAATCCTCACACACTGGCCGGATAGCCATCAAGCTTGAAGACTTTGTGGTTTATGTCTTCGAAGGCTGTGAAGGCAGGACTGATACCTGAACCCTGGGCCCAACAGCAAAGTTCTATGTTGAAGCGCCCTCTTCCTCTCTAAGAAAACCCTTTACCCATAGGCTCCATAGTAATTCCTTTTGGGGATTACCTTAGAGGATTCTAAATATGAGCCGCAAAAAGAAACTACTGTGGAGCTTCTAGGTACTGCCAAGAGACGAAGACGGGATCTGCAGACTGCGCCATCAGCGATTCGTCTCTCGGGGGGGCGGCCCTGGATAGGTCCAGAGATCAGGCTCCGACTTCGGGCGCGAATCTAACCCTTAGCCTCATAAACCCCCAACTTAGGGGTTTATGAGGCTAAGGCTAAGGGTCAACTTATGAAGGCCCCTGATATAGAACGCCATTAACAATTCCTGTAAAGGAATTAGTGTTTCAGGATCTGACTAAAATGGAGTCAGGAGTTGGTTTAGGGTTTAGTGGGGGTTAGGATTTAAGGGATTTAAGGTCAAGGAGGAGCGAATTTGGGGTTTAGTTTCGGGGCAAGAGATGCTCTGACTAGGACTGGCATCGAGAACTCCGGGAATAGTATTGGTAAACTACAGCTAATTACAGTAAGGACTACAATAACTATAATGAAGAACCCCGGAGTAGTATTACCGTATTGTAACTATAACCAGGAATCCGGGGTTCTACATCTTAAGTTAATATGAATAAGGAACCCGAGACTCCGTCGAGCTTCGGTGAGCTGCTGGCCGTTGAGCCATGTGTTCCACATCTTCCAAGAGATCTGGATCTTCGCTGGTTTAGGATTTAGGGTTTAGCAGCATCACATCATGCCGTTCTAAGGTGTTGGCCGTCAAATGCTTATCTCCTTCCGCACTTTGCCAAGTCGAACTCGAGATGTCTCAGACTTGAAACAGCGAAACGACTCAGACTCGACGGCATGGCTTCGCCACCGTGTGGAAAGTTCAAACACAGCCGGGCCGAGGCTCGCTGTCGACTGGCAATGATGCGAAGCAGTGCCCTAGAAGACAAGGGCGAGGCAAGTAAGAAAAAAACTAGTCATTGCATCGTCGTGCACTTGTCCTTTCTGGTCAGTAACTTCTCAATGCTTGATCATTCATGGCCAATCTTCCGTCCGAGCCGTTGTTAGGCTGCACTTTGTCTGGAACGTCTTCGGCAGCAGAAGCCGGGCCTAGAAATGCACCGCTGCTGCGTAACGTAACTAAGGCGTACGAGCAGATGAAGCGGGCGGAACACGAGCTTCGGCTGGGACATGCGTATGGTGAATACCATACAGTATAGGCTGGCGAAGGCGAACGCATTCAAACACATGGGAACAGACACGGTTCCAACAACTGAATCCAAGACCATGGCTTTGCCAACGGTCCATCGGCAGGATTGCAGTTACGAAGTGTTCTGAACCACTGATATGATGTTGCGTGGGCTATGGCAATGGGAGCTCATTGCATACTACAGGGTGGCCGACAGGAGAGTTTGTCTCGGGCTTCCAAGCCCAAAGATTCTCTCTGTCCTCGGCTGGCTGTGTTAGCCATCGGGAGATGTCCACTGCAGTGTACCCGTAGCCTTTCTTCTCAAGCCACGCCACCTCAGCTTTCTGTGAATTCCCCAAGCCTTCTGAGTCTTGCAGAAACTGCCGCTCAGAATCTGGTAGCCACTGCAGAAATAAGCGGTACTTCTCACGGCTGTATTGCGACGACGAGTCATATCGCTCCCGGCGGCTCAGGTTCTCGAGGCCCGCATCGAAGGCATCTCGGAAGCTGTCGGAGTCTTCGAAGCCATACATCTTTTCGAGCAGCGTCTCTCGTTGGAGGTGTTCCTGGCCCGCGGTCTCAAAACTTGCCACCTTGCCCTTGCCGCAGGCTCCCTCAAAGAAGTAGACCTGGAGTTCCGCACGGTGCTTGACGGCAGTTTCCACGTTCTGTATCCACAAGGCCCACCAGCGACAACCCCAGGGCTTCCTCTCTCCATACAGAGGTTGACACCAGCAGCGGCCGTCTATCCCTTCATGCGCAGGAACTGGGCTGTGCTTCCCAAAGTTCTTGGTGCCCGGAGGCAAGAAGACCACCGCCGCACTCGTCTGACCAGCCCGGGCACTAGCGACCAGGTGATCCCAAGCAGTCACATACTTTCCAGGCCAGGAAACCACACAGGCTTTGCCAGGCCTCAGAACCACCAAACTTCGATTCAACTCATCTACTGAGGTATGAGATCACGCTGCATGGCATGGCTCCTGCTGTATGATGCTTTATGTATTTGTAAAGGTCGTACCAGGTCGCATACGCTTATCTTAAAGTCTTAAACCCGTTATCGCAGCAGAAGGGCTTGCGGCTCACAGTACCCTCGAACATGATGGTCTTGTTGCGGGTATTTCGCCGAGCCATTTCTTCCAACACCACGCGGACATCTGATCCAGGCAAAAACAAGTCGCGCGAAAGAATGCCCAGGAACGGGCTGTATGCAAAAGATAGCGGGACTGCTACCCCCGCACAGAAGGCCACACAGACCACCAACGTCACGATAGCTGACAGAATATAGATTGTCAGCATTCCTCTGCGACTGCGGCAGGGTTCGCACCCAGAGATGCAGAAGACCAGCAATGAGATGCCAAGGGCAATTGCAGAATCCCGGAATGCATCCCAGAAAGGTCGGTATGCGAACTTTGGACGCAATATCGATCTTTCCACTATGTAGCCGAGGAAAAAGATTGCAACGAAGGCTGCCGAGTACCAGGAGTGTAGATGACGTGCTATCCACCCGACAGTGATTCCAGTCGCGCACACCATTAGGAGGTCTTCTTGAAAATGTATGAAAGCAACAAGACATCCATGGTAGAACATGAATGATGCACAACCAAGGGTGGCAGATACCTCTGCCTGCCATGATGGGAAAAGCCGATCACCATGAGAAACGCAGAAAAACAGCGCGAAACTACCAAGGGAAGCTGCCGCAAACTGGCACGACTCCAAAAAACTTCGATATTCGGGTTCAGCGTAAGCCACCAAGCTTTGTGTCAGATCCCGCGCACTTTCACTGACCATCAAGGATACCAAGTGTGCAAAACACACCACCCAAAACACTAATGATTGGCGCTTGGCTGCTTTCACCTTCTTCTTCTGTAGACTTTCCCTGTGAAGCGCCTCCTGTGCGTGAGAAGCAGGCTTCCGTTACGCACATGCTTCCTGGCTAAACGATTGGTATAGGTCTGCACTGGCTAATGCAACACAATAGAGCTGCAGCAAGGCAAACTTAGTTGAAAGATCAAAGGACTGGAAGGATGTGTGAAGACCGACTGGAGGTGTGTTGTCAGTGTTGTCAAACTATAGGACACAGGTCGCCCTACCAACTTGCAGTCTCTTTTCAAAGACCGGGTTGTCCGGAAATCTGTGCAACCCTCAATCGTTATTGTCGGCAGAAGTTACACCACCTCCACGCAAAACAAAAAACCGCGAACCAACCACAGCAGCTTCGGATTCCGAAGACAAAAACACCTGCACACACGTACAACACAAAGACGACGACCANGGACGGCTTTCTTTCGCTTCGCCGGTTCTTTGGCTCCATTGACGGACCTCATGACAACGGCCCCAGTGACGCCGGCAATGCTTGAAAACCCGACCTCCGCGAGTCAGGGCAATATTAGGCCTGAATCAGTAGAATAGGGTTTCGGGGCATCGGATAGTAATTTTATGATAAGGACCCCTATAAGACTTATGTGCAATTGTTTGTAGGCTTCTACATCACGTCCTCCTCTTCTTTTCGAACTGCTTCTTGCTCATCCTGCACCCATCGCTTGGCTCTCTTGCCGAAGTCTTGAATCTCTGAGGCTCTCACCTGCGGCGGATCTCACATCCAGGGGAGGGCCAAAGGCGCAGAAGCGACGGCCATGGGGCCTGGGTTTTTGCACACCGCACTTTCGAATACTTTTCGGTACCTGTCATTTTGGATAGCTTGGCGTGCTCCCCCGCAGGCACGGAAGGCCCTCTGGAATGCCCGCAAACCCTAAACTATCAAAACAAAAAACCAAACAAACCAAACAAAAACAAGGAAACCAAACAAAAAAAAAACAAATAAACCAAAACAAACAAAAAACGGCATACCGTAAATTTTACGTCCCAACCCGCTGCATCTACATATGTCTACGAACATGCCGAGCTTATGCAGCATACCACGCGACCTGACTTGTTGTGTTTTCGGTTTCTTCTGCATATGACGTTCCTGATTTTGTGGGGGTTTGCATCTCAACACACTTCCCTGTTGATGAACAAAGACTTGTTTAGGAGAGGTGAGCAGCATATAGAAACACTGTGTTTACGTACAGTTCAAGGGTCCAAGCACCCTGCAAACCGCAGGGATACATCAAAGTCGCAAGGATGGAGGGCATCCAGAGGGTGCCTGGACCATAAGGAATTGCGGAAGTTTGTCTGGATATTCCCTAATTACCGTAACGTTTCAACACATGTTGGCTTACTATGTTATATACCGTCGCACCATGTAATAGAACGGATGTAAGCTGCTCTAGATTCTGCAAGAAAATCCATTCTACACCTGGAGGTTGGCTTTTTCTGTCTACATATACACTATACACATACGGGTAGACATAGAATCTAATTATCTTCGATCTATCCATCCGTCTATCGTCTAGCTGTCTATCAGTCTATCTGTTTATCTATCTATCGACCTATCCATCTATCTATATATGCATACGCATACTGGTCTATGCAAGGATGATGTCACCGACCTCTTAGACTCTTAACCTGTGCACATACAGACTGAGTAGAACTATGATACGGTACATATAACGGCACCGTACAAGACACATGTGTATATGTCTTCGCCAATTTGCAGAAATACAGTCTGTAGCTGTGCTTTGTTGTGGGGCTCTTCGTCATAGCACGTCATTGAGCCATACTGAAATACTGAGATACTACAATGAAGACTAAGCTGAGTACTCACACACACACAGCCTTCAACGCGTCAAGACATAGGGGAATCCAAACACGGAAAGTTGGCTCTGCACCCGAGAATAAGCTGGAACGATAGATGAAGTATTTGCTTCAAGTTTTTTCATTTCGCTTACGAGCGGCGGCGTATCTGCTGTGCATTTTGTATTGTGGTAGTAGAGTGTACCATAGTAGTGCAAGCACATCAACAGTACATGCACAGGCTTGTGCGTGCATGTATCCTTGGATGACTAAAGGCAGGAAAGCCGGTATTTCTGTGTGCATTGTTACGATGCCATGAAAACCAGATGTGTATATGTGTTCCCCAACTTGCAGAAATACGGTCATGTGATAGTCACTGGTCATTGTGGCTGCGTATTGTTGTGAGACGCCTCATAATCAAGTCATACTGATATACTGGATACTACAACACAGACTCAACTGAGTTCTCATGCAAACACACAGACCTTCACCAAGTCAGGACACAAGGGAATCAGAACACCGCAAGTCCGCTCTGCACTCTAGATTACCCGGTGTTAAAGTTGTAGAATAAGCTGGAACGATTCATGAGGCAACCACTTGAAATGATTCTTTCATTTCGCTTGGAAGTGGCGGCTTATTGCATTGTGGTAGTAGAGCATACCACGGTAATGCAAACACAAAAAACATGTACGGGCTTGTGAGTTTATGCTTGCGTGCATGTGCTGAAGAATGCACATGCCCCGTGCATTCATGTACCTACACAGCATAATGCCGAATGTTACACCTTTGTGAGCAGTAGCATGCATAAAATGCATGCGCACATGGCATAGTTCTGTTTGATACCAGGAAACACTTTACTCAAAAAACCACGCCCCATGGCAGGCCTCTCTCTCCTAGGTTCCCAAGTAGCCCCTTAATAATAAGGGCACCCTTTTTCCTACGATTCGGTTTTTATAGCGGAGCCCAAAAAGAAAAAGGGTAAAAGGGTACTACTGGGGAACCTAGTCTCTAGAGGTGAGGACTGCAGGTCAGGGCTGAGTGCACCATCTCGCCAGTTTTATGCTGCTCGTGCTGGTCGTTATGCTGATGATGCTGGTGATGGTCATGATGATGATCATGAGGATGAGGATGATGACGACGACCATGATGATGGTCGCATGGTTCGTGTCCAAACTTGCAGTCACCCGATCCCCCGTGCCAGAGACACCTAGCAGTCTCATCAGCACTGATCAGTCGGAAACAGACCCGTGATGAAAGCTAAACTGCAAACCTGCAGAGAGACATGCTGAAACAACTTCCTACCGAGCTGAGTGAAGAGTCAGACCTCTCGAAGCGTGAACACTTATTTCCGACGAGAAAGCGCTGGCCCCAACCCTCTAAACAATCATAAGGGACAAATTCAGTCAAATCCTAAACTTCCTAAACCCTAAAACCCCCTAAACCGTAAACCCAATAAACCCTAAACCCTAAATCCTAAACCCTAAACCCTAAAACCCTAAACCCAACAAGCCCTAAACCCGGATCCGCCTCGAGGTCGTGGTGCCCGCACCTTGTGGTGGTCCTGATGGTCGCATCCTCACGCAGCCGGATCTGGAATTCTGTGACCACCTGCGTTCATGCAAGCTGCCATCGGCGTCTAGTGAGTAGGGCGTAGTCATCAGGGTCGCCCGGCGCCTTTGGGCTCATTCAGGTCTTTCGGAACTCTCAAAAAGCATATAGAGCCGTTCAGCTATTGAGCCATGATCGATTTTAACTCCGAAGAGCATAGAGCCGTTCAGCTTTGCTTCGTTTCGGCAGTTGACAGGAGATGCCTGGCAGGCAGCTTCGGGGTAGAGGACGGTCCATCTGCCTTCCGAGTGCACCTCGGCTGTGCAAGAGTTCGTTTTGGCTTTAGGGGTTGAGGGTTTAGGGGTTTAGGGTTTAGGGTTTAAGGGTTAGGTTTTCTGTCAAAAGGCTCGTTTCTAACTGCTGCTCCGGAGCCAAAGTTGGGTTTGCAGCCAGAAGTTTCATGTCAATAGAAATAACAAGGACCGGTGGAGAGAACTCAAATTCAGAAGTTCAAAGACTCCTAAAAATGGTGCCCCTGGTTTGTATACGTTGATAGTTGAACTTAAATTCAGAGGATGCTGATGGGGGGTCAAGGAGCCTCAAAATACTGTACCCCGGTTTTTTTGACCCCCATGCATATCGGTCCGAAATCTGAACGAATGCTACTACATGCTGGTAGCATAGAAGCCCTATTCCTGTTCTAGGGGTTCTACACGGGTATGGTAGAGCGGCCGCCATAATCAAAATCGGGGTTTGGAGTATATCATAGTATGATGATACTGGGAACGGTAAGGGGATCGTAGTGCTAAATCCTACGATCAGTCTAAGTTGCTTGCTACTGACGTTTCACAGGAACCCCAAGCGTCCAAGTACCCAATAATCATATACTCTCCAAAATCCTAACCTACACATAACTACTATCCGAAAACCGAGTACCTAATTATTGGGTCCTTCGGACCCTTAGGGGAAGAGCAAAGGAGTTCTCAAGTGATTCTCAGATGCTTCCACGGCGGCAGCCAGGTCATTCAGCAAAGTTCGCAGCTCGGCCTCCGAGCTCCCTCGCTCCCTGCCGGAGCTTTGCAGTTGAGCCGCCTCGTCCATGCGTGGTCGGCCTTGACCCTACGCATCGAGCTGGGTTAGGTATGTCGTATATGGTTTCGGATTGGGCTTTTAGGGCGGAGGGGCTTGATGTGATCTCTCTGGCATCGTGGATTTCAGGTCCATGATGTGTCGAAGCTTCTGTGCTTATATACAGCTTCCAGAAAGCTTGAGACGCAAATTCCACACAGGTACACCGGGGATGATAGGGCCACAAAATTTACGTATGCACTGCGTGAGGTTCTGGTTGTTGAATCAAGACCCGAAGCTCCACCCTTTGCCTCCAGAGTCTCGGATATCCTTGCAAAAGCAAACTAAAGAATTCGTGCAACGTCGATCCCACAACCCAAACATAAACCCTGAACTCCTAACCCTCAACACAAAACCCTGAACCCCGCTAAAGTAAACCGCAGGGCTTGGAGCAGAGCATCGCCCTCCGTGCTTGCGCATCTAAGAACAGCTCGGATATCCCAGTCCCGGAGAAAGCCGAAGGAATGAACATGTGAATAGTATCGGGGCCCTGATATCTAAAATGGAGCTTTGGCGGAGTATGTGTGTATGCGTATGTATATATATATATACATATGTATTCCACGCTGTAAAATTAGACATTCGTCACCATTTCGGAAAGGTACTACTAATTCTTCATTATCCAGAAGTTAATCACCGTCCAAAGAAGCGAAGACTGGCGTTCCTGTGGTGAAAGACCAATCTGCTTTGTTCGCGAATCTGTCTTGTTTCCACATTGACTGTTGCGAAATGTCTGGATGTTCAATACCTGACGCACCAATAGTCAATCTGCGGGAGTCATCGTCATCATCATCACCAGCAGCATCATTAGCATCATCAACATCAGCATCGCCATCACCATGATAATGGTCATCGTGGTCAGCGCAGACAAGCTTCCCTGTGCTTAAGAGTCTACCTAAACGCCAAAGCCCAAACCCTAAACCCTATATGGTTTAAGGGTTGATGGGTTTTTCCTTGTCTGTAATCGAAGACATTAGATCCCGACGGACTCGAGACTCTAAACTTGCTCTCGAGTCACCCAAGCTTTGAGAAGTTGAGGGACCCTAAACCCGAATTCACCAAAGCCCCAACATGTCTTGAAACCCCAAGGCATGTCCCAGATGGTTTCGTGGATGCGGCCAGCCTGGACACGAAGATTGCGTCGAAAGCAGGCCCCGTTGACTTCGGAGAGCTGATGATCAAGGATGCTGCGGAAGAGCGAGAGTCCACCGAACCAGGCAATAGATGATGGAGTTTTCCCCGACAGGGGAAGGTGGTGCAACACTTCCACGATGGATGTCAGATTACTAATTAATGTCAACCGAGCGACGTGTGAAACAGCCTTGAAGCTCCCAGTACAAGGCCGTCTAAACGATGATGCACTCGAACTTGCATCAAGTTTTTGCTGATCCTCATGTCTTCCAAGCGATGCATGTCCGATCTGTTCAGGGTGATGGCTCTCACAGCCAAGGCTATGGCGGCTAAGGGGCTCTCTACGTTCCGCCGACACAGAAAACAGACTTGCACCACGCAGCACTGCGAGCAAGTGTCTGGATGATAATTAACCAACATCGTCATCGGAAGCATCATCATCAAGGTGACCAGACCTTCCAAAATCCTTTAAAAGAAAATAATTACGTTACATCATATTAGGGCTCCTATTGTAATTCAAGGTATGTTCTTGGAATAAGCAGGACCCTCCTTCCAAATACAGGTGTTTAGGGTTGAAATGAGGTTACGGCTTTGAATGGCGGACAGACTTGCGCGGCAAGTTTTCTAGCGTCGGCACTTCCTCAGCCTGGAAAGTAACCAGTAACATCCCTTTGACTTCTACAGATCTCGAAGCATCAACTTCTGGCTCTAGAACCCCTCAATTCCTAACCGACTTGCTCTATCGTTGACCTTCTCTCTAGTTTCAACCTCCTCCGAACAATGCCCCTCACCCTCTTCTGCGTATGTTGAGCTTCATGGGTACTTACTGCAACTGTGAAGTTTCGACCTTTGCTTGGTCTTCTTGTCACTGCTGGTGTCTGTCAGACAGTTGCTGCAAAGGGGGAAAGTCTAGGTTTACGGTTTACCACGATACTTACTTTATTTAGAAGACCCTAGATTTAAGTACCGGTGAACCTTCAAGTACCCTTCTAGGAACCCTTTTAGTACACTTCAAGGAACTCAAAACACCCTGATTCCGATTGGTAATTGTCCGCCTGGAGCACCTCGGAATGATGATGACGAAGATGAAGAATACAGATTATCATGTTGGTGATGATGATGACCATCATCATCAACATCATCATGAGCATGATAAAGTGTCACCATGTGATGATGACCGCGAATATGTGAAGATTGCCCGGGCGCTGCTGGCAATTTCGTTCAGAAGCCCTGCCCGGCCATGGCGAGACAGAACTGTTTGAGAATGTGTGCCGAATCTTTTTCGTGATCTTGAACAATGCTTAAGGCCATGATGAAGTATTGATACGGTCTCCGTATCCTGGTACAAAACTATAGGGTACAAGAATCAGCTCCCCATTCACACACTGAGTCCACCTCCGACACTCGTCGCTCCCTTATGATAACTTCGGAAAACTCTACACACTAATACCGCGGTTTGGGGTTTAGTGGGGGCTGTAACCCTTCCCCCAAACCACAACTCAAAGTATGAAGGCCCCCCCCCCCCATATCAATCTCCCCTCTTCTTTTTGCGAAGCCCATGCAACGGCAGCTTCCTCCGAAGCTACTCAACGAGGTGGGGGCCATACACGAAGCAGCCGAAGATGAGGATGTAGGGTGTAATGCAGGGGATTTCCTAGCTAGAACAGGGTCTTGGGATATATTATCGTATAGCCGTGATAAGGGAACCTAAAGAAAAATCTTCTTAATTGGTCAGGGTAATGTTGACGTTCAAGCCCGAACGATCTCATGTTCTCATACCTCGGGGGCCTCAATGCACAGTCTACACCCATCAGCAATAAGAACTTGCTACAGGGGACAGCGACCAAGATAATGCGAATATGAATATGCTTATGGTAAGGAATGCTCAAGAATTATCCTGCTAACTATCCAGGCTCAGAGATTTGCTCCCCAAAGCTCACCATGAACCCCCGTCCTAATTACTAAACCCTATAAACCCTAAACCCTAATTCCTAAACTAAACCCTAAACCCTATACTGTAACCCTGTGCCCTGTGCCCTGTAACTCATAACTCTAAACCCCATACAGTCTAAACCCTTACTACTAAACCCTTGTCGGTGTATGGCTCCGGCCTCGACTACGTTGAAAAAGCCGTGGCTTGACCAACGGCTGGCGGCTGAGAAAGCAGGGACACTTGGAATACAGGGGGAACTAGTAAGTCAGGTTATAAGGCTCTATACCGGGTTTCTACTAAGGCTTCTATAAGGGTTCTAGAGGGTGTTAGGGTACTTGGTAAGTAAGCTTATAAGTACCTGAATTGGGATTATAGTACTTATAGGCCCGAACCAGGGGAGCTGCTCAGGTTCCCCAGAAGGTGGGTTTAGGGCTTAGGGTACTATAGGGGCCTTAATACATATATATATATTTTTTTTTTTTTTTTTTGGGGGGGGGTCCTTATATTTATGTTTAGAGTGTAGTGGGCCCCAAAACCCTATTCTGATTATTAAGGCCCCTATATGAGAGATGGAACCGCTCTGTAAGGAGTGCAGTTTGCCCTGCAGACGAACAGACTCTGCATTTATTGAAATGCCTGGGAAATCGGGAAATCTGCGTGTACGGGATGTCCTTTCAGGAGAAACCACAAGAATCGTAGCAGCACCAGCAAGGCTGCAAGACGGGCTCAGGGCCGGGCTTCGGGTTTTTAATAAAGGGGGCCTTAATAATTCGAACAGGGTTCCTTTAAAGGGGTGTTTGAGGGTTTCTGTAAGGGATCTATAAGGGTGCTATAATAAAGGGGCCTTAATAATTAGAACAGGGTTCTGGGGTCCAATATACTATATTTGTCATATACAGATTGCAGCTGTTTTATGTCTTGGAGTGCACTGGTTGGGCTGAGCTTTCTGAGCCGATTGCGGCCATCAAATGGGTTTCCCATGTGTGGCGCACTGCGTAGCAGTCGAAAATGCCTGAAGCCGTCTAAATGGAGCATCCCGGGCAGCGGAGCATGTCACTCATACCCTCAAGCCTCTATACTCAAAGATTAGCCTTACCTCTACAAAAGCACATCAACCATCAAGGAAATATAATCCTGGTCTCATGCTGCTGTCAGAGGCATCGGTCGACTGCTCACCTTGCGAGTGCATTTGAAGCAGCGCTGCGGGGGGAAGGAAACCACCCGTAGCCTGGTCGAGGGCTCACGACCCTCATCTTTCAGTGTAGCTCTGATACATGGAACTCAAATGAAAATTTCCGACAGTTAGGGATACCTGATACCTTATCTTGGGGTCCGGTCCATATATTAAGGATCCTACCATTTAGGGTACTATATTAGGGTCCCCTATTTTCGGAAACTCCCAAATGGATCCTTAAACCTTAAACCTTAAACCCGATATAGAATCCTTACAGAATCCTTATAGATCCCTTATAGATCCCTAGAGAATCCTTATATTCTATTTTCGGAAAACTCCCAAATGGGTAAGCCCAGCAACCTTCACCCGAAACACGAGCCGAAGGGCCCGAAAAACACAAGGGACAAGCACGAAGAATAGGGGCCTTCAGAATTAGAATAGGGTTTTGGGGCCCATTATACTATAATTATACTCAGGAACACCCCCCCCCAAAAAAAAAAAAGAATAGTATGGGTAATATTATTTAGGCCCCCATAGTATGGAAGAGCCCTCGAACGAAACTGAAGCCTTCCCCCACTTGGAGGGCCAGGGGACTTAGTAAGTCGTTTAGAAGTAGGGTTATAATTGGGGTAACTCCATTTAGGGTACTTATAACTCTACTTATAAACTACTTACTAAGTCCCCTGTCCCTCCAAGCAGGCCGCTCAATCCCCAGTCCAGCTTGCGAGCTCCGGGGAAGCGGCCTTGGATGGTGCCGCCTCCAACATCCACAAGTCCTCCAGACCCAAAAGGTTCAAGTAATGGTATAGTATATACTTTGGGGGCCAAAATACCTACTATAATGGTACTTGGACCCTTGGGGAGACGCAGAACGGACTCTGCTGAAGGCATAAGCTTGAGGGTTTTTTTGAAAGTGCAATGACGCCCCTTTCTCCAAAAGGCGCCTACCCAAAAGAGGGCATACACTAAATCAGCACGCCCCGCTTTGCTACGAGGGTTTAGCTCAGTAACTCATCTTGCTGATTGTCACGGTTCTAAGGCCGTCACAGTACCAGGAGTCCAGAAGGCCAACTGCTGTTGAGTTGCTGCTTCCCCTCGGCAGCAACATAAGGCCCTTATTAACTAGAACAGGGTTTCTCTGTAGTACATTGTTAGCAAGCCTTGAGGAATGGTACTAAGTAGCCCGACCGCTAGAGTACAGTCCTTCAAGAGCTCCCTTTTCGCAAAGTCTGCTTCGCGGATTGAGCCCAAGAACCGCTGGATCTGGCAGAGGATTTGCTTAATGTAGGGTTTAGGCTTTAGGGTTTCCGGGTTTAGGGTTTGATAGTTGGGACGGGGTTCTTTCAAAGGGTCACTATAAGGCTACACGGATGTAGTATAAGCGCCTTGACAGTTAGACAAGATCTTTGGGGTATACTACACGATAAATAGAATTATGGGGACTTAGCCGGCTTTGGGGTATACTACACGATTCGTAATAATTATGGGGACGCATATGGGATATTGCAAGCAAGTGTTGCGGTCTAGCCAGTGCTTTGCTTACTCACGGGCCCTGTTGTTTTGGCAGTGCCGAAAAGGGTTCCTTGAAGGGTTACCAGAAGAATTACTTGCCACAAGGGTTCATGTGAGGCCAGAAGGGATACATTAGAGACTTCTTTTCGGATACAGTCATGTCTTGTTGAGACTGGGGCCTGCGCAGCTTAAGACAGGTTACACAGCCACTCAGCTCGTATCTTTAAATAGAATTCTGTGGATAGTGCGAACATGCAAAATGTGGACCCAAACGGAAGAAGGTGATAGTGGATTCTTGTGGCAGCGGACCGAGCCGGCAATGTTGCGGTGAACTGATGGGCTCCGACACTAGAACCTTTGACGATGTTTGAGCCTCACAACCCCGAAGCGAAATTGGTGCATGGAAGTCTGATCGAACATCAGCCAAGCCATCTCTGTGATACTCAGTTGTGAGCAAAGCCTCCGATGGAATCACCTCGTCTCAAGCCAGGAACTCTGGAAATCAGTCATCGCAACTGCCTTAAACTAGACTCTAACTAGACCCTAAACCCTAAACTCCGTGAACTCTGAACCCTAAACCCTAAAAACTGAACCCTAAACTCCATGAACCCTAACAAACCCTCCACCCGTGGAAGTCGGTCATGGAGCCTCTGGGCTGGGTACCCCATTGTTCTCCACTATGTGGGCTGCGCGGACCGTCCTGGGGAGTCTTCGAAGGCTGTCTCGGCTTGCGAACAAACGGATTAACCAGGGGACATACTACAATATACGGGCCTTTTATGCTTAGAACTCTTATGAAGATATGAAGACAAAACGAGGAACCCTGAGAAAAACAGATTTGCTAAGTGGTCAAGCTTCTACGTTTCTTCATCCTGAGAGGCATAGGATACCAACTCTTACGGCAGAGACGAAACTATGCTTGCATGTCATTGCATCGCACTTGAGGTTTAGGGCGTAGGGCTTAGGGTTGAGGGTTTAGATGCATGTAGATAGCAGCAGTATGTTCAGGCGAGATGCCCATCCAAGTCCAAAATGCCGTACAGCTCTTCCTTCCAAGGAATGTTGCAGTACCTCCGGCACTTCCTAGCTTCCCCCTAAACCCTACACCCTAAAAGCTCTAAACTATAACCCAGCTTTGGAGACTCGGCAGTTCAGGGTAGAAACACTGCTTTCGCCAAAGTCCATGATGTCTCTGCCCCGAACGAGCTGCGAAACTGACGGGGCATTCGGAAAAATACTTGTGGAGGCTTCGAACTTCGAGACTCATCTTCTAAGCACAAACTGTCGGTACGCTCTAAGGTTTTCTAGATATGATCTGGCTCTGATCTCTGCAAGAGTACAAGCCTATGGTGATTCTGAGATAGCATTCCGTGGGCTTCGGCTGACATCTGCGGCTGCATCAGGCGCACGTCACGAGGTACACGAGCTCATCCTGACCAAACATGGGCAAACATCACTAGACCCTAAACACCCTAACCCCTAAACCCCAAACCCCTAAACCCCTAAACCCCTACACCCCTAAACCCCTAAACCCCTAAACCCTAAACCCCTAAACCCCTAAACCAGTCACCTTCGAAGCCCTGGGCCTCAAGCTCAAATCATCTCTGCACGTTTTGCTTGTCGGTTCACCCGTAATATAGGGGCGAATAGGAGTTCCTTTAAAAGGGGACTATAAGGACTAGGGGCCTTAATAATTAGAAGAGGGTTTTGGGGCCCATGATACTATAATTATAATAAGGAGCCCACCCCCCCAAAAAAATAGTATTGGTAATTATGTAGGCCCCCATATTCGTCTCGAGTGTGGCTCCTGCTTTGGGTCCACCAATCTATATTCTAGCGGCATCCCAACCATAAAACTTGGGTAGCCAAGGTATGGTCATATATTTTGGCGTGTATACGTTGCCATGATGCCTGAAGCTAGCAGGAATCTACGAGATGCCTGCTACAACCTCTGGCGAAATTGCTCTCTTGTCAAGGATCCTGGTAGAACTAAAGGTTAACCTTTGGGAGTACATAAGGATTATAGTACCCCCAAAGATATTTCAAGGTTACAAACCCTACTACTGGGAGAACCTATACAAGGACACATTCCGACCCTTGACAAGTCAACACATAGGGACTGTCTTGCTGCCACATTCAAGCACTGGGCGCAGTGGCTTCAATTTGCAACTGCGAACCTCAAAATGCTATTCAAGTATCCAGGCCCCAAATCAAAACCCTTACAGTAATCCTTCAAGGGACCCTATAGAAATCCTAGTCTGATGCGTTGGCCTTCATCTATATATATATATATATATACATATATATATATATATCTTGATGTTCCAGCTAGGATCGTGTCAACTTGACAGCTTTCCAGAGGCGCAACTGTTCTGCAGCCCTACAAGACCACCCGCAAGCCTGAGCAGAACACTAAACTCCCTACTTGGAGGGGGCAGGGGACTTAGTAAGGGTTCTTAACGGGAATCTTAAAGGGATCTATAGGGTTGCTTAAAGGGATCTATAGGGTTTAGGGTTTAGGGTCTACTTGGAGGGGGGGACTTAGCAAGTCGTTTATAAGTGGGGTTATAATTGGTGTAACTCCATTTAGGGTACTTAGAACTCTACATATAACCTACTTACTAAGTCCCCTGCCCCTTCAAGTAAACCTGTCAAACTGACATCTTCGAGGATTGCGGGCAAAGGATTCAAGGAGCTTTGGCAAACAAACTCCTAGAATCGATCCCCTTAGATGATGAGCCTTAATACACCCTAAACCCTAAACCCTAAACCGTGCAGCAGTCCTATGGGGTAGATTGTCATTGAACTACAACTCGCGACCGGAAGGGGACACGGTTGCAGCTACTAATTATTCCGACCCCAATATAGAGCTTATTACAGAAATGCCCTAAACCCTAAATTCTAAACCCTATACCCTAAATGCCCAGGGGCGTTGAGGAAGAGCATCAGGTGGCCGTCGTGAGTGGCCAACACGCCGACGCGGTCGCCAGGCCTGGCACGTCACAGTCGGAAGGATTAGGGTTTAGGGTTTAGGGTTTAAAGTATCCCTTGGATATTACCTATAACTGTAGGTTTACCAAGAAGAATGACAATAGTCATAATTATGATATGATAAGTTACTCACAATAGCCAGAAGAACAATGGATAGCTATGCCCCGATATAGACTACAGCCCTATTCTTCTACATAGGAAGCAGAGTAAAGGTCTGTGCAGACTCTACACGGCTCTGACTGCGTGCTTGACCAAGCTTCCTGTTTCCGTTGCCGGGCTCGCAGAAGCCTTCCATATGTGTCGGATGTTTGGGTAGAACTGTTACAACCCTTGGAAACACAGGCGGCAATGCAAACAGAAAGGATGAAACACTTACTGCTTGGAATTGCGTGAGTCGGACGGGCACGATTTGATCCTACGTCGGTGATTGGATGCCCGGTCGACCCGGGGTCTCTAGGTTCTGGGTCCGGGAAATTGGAATGAAGGTTTATGATGCAGGGCATTCGGGATTTAGGACGTTCGTACAGGTAGGGCCTTCACGCCGCTATTCAAGCTTGCTTCCAGGTCAAGCCCTAAGGGTCCAAAGGACCCAATAATTAGGTACTCGGGCTTAGGATAGTAGTTATGTAGCTCAATATTTAGGAGAGTATACGATTATTAGGCACTTGGAGCCTTAGGGCCTTAGGGGTTTGGTTTGATGTACTTCACCGGCCGGTAATCGCCTGAAGCCCGCACCCCAAGGCCCCGAAACCCGAGCCAGCGATGCTCAAGCTGCGATGTACGCCACGATTGCCCCAGCATTTCGTGCGACTTGAGGTACCTCAACAGACCCAAAGGGTCCAAGTAATGGTATAGTATATACTTTGGGGGCCAAACTACCTACTATAATGGTACTTGGACCCTTTGGGAGAGACAGCCAGAGAGCATGCTCGTTTTGCTTCTGCGCATCTAAGTCACCAAAATCATATCAATATCGTCTGCTCCGAATATGCGTGCATGAGTGTGTGCGGCGCACACGCATGACTACACATATGCATACGCATGTCACTCTCTCTATATATATGCACACATATACGTATGTATGTGTGTACGAATATATAAATATGAGCTAATATATATATACATACATATATATATATGTGGCAAGGACCTCTAGGGTTTATTTGGGGATAGTGGTTGCTTAATCAGCCGTGAGACACACATGCACGTAATCCCGTGCACTTTTGTCGAGACAGTATATAGGTCAGGTGATAACGTTACAGTAGGATCTGATGAACTACATCCACATGTGTTGGAGTGTCCGGTGGTTTGTCTTTGTGCGAGCACTGAATGCTCATATCTGATTTCGAAGGAGCACTATATGCAGAAGCTGCTTCAGGCTTTTGAACTGTCGGATAGATTTCCATGCGTCCTGCATATCTATCCCGCCTGGACTGTCCACCTTCTGGTTCACTGTGTGTTCTTCCTCTCTCGAAATGTCTCTTTGCGTCTTCTATCCGTGGTGATAAGAAGCCTAACAAGCAAAAGGGAAGAGGAAAGCAGAGTGGCTTCCTCTGCTCCTTTTCACGGAGAAGTAAAAAAGAGCTCTTCTCTTCTCTCCGTGCCTCCTGCCTCCTTCTGTGCTCTTCCCACTTGTTTCTGTTATGTGTTTCGTTTACCAGAAATGTGTGGCGCGGGGACCACACATAACAACTTCACTTCGCAACTCCTCCTGATGAGGAGCAGGAGAGGGGATGCGACAAGGCAAAATTGTTTCCTCCTCTTGCTTGTGCGTTATGTATCAATGTGTTACACGACAATTGTCGCAATACTCGAAGGAAAGAGCAGCACACAAGATGCCGACTTTGACATCAGCAAGCTTGCTCTTGTAANGAAGGGAGATGGCCGTATCCCTTTCAGTAACTGCGTTCTTGCTCTTTTTGCATCTTCTTCCTTTCATCTCTCTCTCTCTCTCGCTCTCTCTCGCTCTCTCTGTACCTGTCTATTTCTTGCTAGCCAGTGCAAACGGAATGCAAATAGAAGGCGGAAGAGGATAAAAACAAAGTCGGTTCTGCTGTTTCCTGCATTGAACTTACAAGGGAGACACAAAGAGAAGATCGAACACAGTGGTT
>BGNK01003440.1:2977-13091 GCA_003297005.1 Symbiodinium sp. clade A Y106 | reverse complement strand
TCCTCTGATCTCCTTTCTCATCCATCAACAACAGGACATTCGAAGGCGGGAAGCATAAGAGAATCGAAGGAATGAGCGGGGGAAAAAATAACCAATTCTTAAAGGAAAAATTGAAAAAAATTGACAAGTTGAAAATCTTAGATTTCTGGTAGACCAGGACTTTTTAAAATTTGAAAAATTTGAAAAAACTGAAAAATTTTGAAATTTGAAAATGCGGATTATCAAATTTCAAAATTTTTCTAAGTTTTCCTTTAAGCAAAAATTTGAAAATTTTGAAAATTTGAAAATCCGCATGTTCAAATTTCAAAATTTTTCAAGTTTTTCAAATTTTCTAATTTTAAAAAGTTTTGGCCTACCAGAAATCTAAGATTTTCAATTTTTTCAATTTTTTCCTTTAAGCAAAAATTTGAAAATATTGAAAACTTGAAAATCCGCATTTTCAAATTTCAAAATTTTTCAAATTTTCAAATTTTAAAAAGTTTTGGCCTACCAGAAATCTAAGATTTTCTAATTTTCAAGTTTTTCAAATTTTTCCTTTAAGCAAAAGGTTGAAAATTTTGAAATTTGAAAATGCGAAACATAATATGAATGTAATACTTTTTATAGTCGTAGGAAGAGACTATTCCCAAATAAACCCAAAAGGTCCTACATACATATATATATATATATATGAACCTTTAGGGTATATTTAGCTAGGTTTATCTGGCTTTATACATAATTAAAATAATAGAAATAATTGAATAGCTAGGCCAGAGAGGGCGTCAAAGGCCTCTCTCTCATATATATATATATATATATAGATAGATAGATATCTAGAGAGAGAGAGATATATAGCTTTGCTGGAAAGCAAAGGGCAAGAATCTTAAGAAGGCGGCCTCTGAGTGAAGAGCACGGCTGCCGGCCAGACCTTCCAGGAGGCCACGAGCACCTGGAAACGAGGGTTTTCTTAGCACTGCGCTGCCTGCGCTGCGACGACTTTCTACAGCTTCACCTGAACCAGGTTCTCACGCACATTCCTTCGCACCTGGCCGAAGTCCCAAGCGCGCCCAGCAGAAGCTCCGCATCTCTCGCCGCTCCGCCTCTGCCCTGCTTTTTCCGCTTAAGAGGCCGCCGAGCACCTGAAAAGAGCGATGCGATTCCGCTCTTTCCGCTCTCTCCGCTCTCCACCGGAGGCGGGGCTCCCGGCGAAGCCGTAGAAGAGCATCACCGGCCTGAAGAGCACCTGGTCCTGGCATGCGCCGCGCAGAGCTGAACTCTGAAACTCAATGCGGGCCACGGTCCACGAGGGTCTTCAGAAGGATCCTCCCCGGCCTCGGGCCCGGAGCGGTTTAAAGCGTCGATCGCCGCCTTTTCAGTCTGAGGATGGAACCCGAGCTTCGCCTCAGAGCGGCAACGGCCCAGCCCTGCGAGCCCTGCGAGCCCTGCGCTCGCTGCGCCCCCAGCGAGGCGCCTCCAAGAGCTCGAACCAGAGATGACCAAAAGGTGGCGCGGCCTCGAAACGGCCGGAGGAACCCGGAGCGGGGCACGGGGCACAGCCGCACAGCTGCCTGCAAAGTGAAGCTCGCCAGCTCCCGCAAAGACGCACGGCGCCTTCCGTGCACGAGCTCACCAGCTCACCACCACGTGGGGAAAACGCTCCTTTCGTGCCAAGGCACCGAAGCGCCTGCGCCACCGCCTCGAAACGGCAAAAAACGCGCCAGCACGCGAGCAGGGCCAAGCGCGGCACACAGCTGCAGGCCGCCAGGAAGGAGGAGCTCAAGGCCTCCCGACTCTCTCTCTGTGCTTCCTCTTCCTGCCTTTGAAGCAGGCCCTTGCAGGCCCTTGGCCCTTGAAGCCTTGCCTTGGTGAAGAGCGGCCGAGCCTCCGCTCACGACACGCCGCGGCTCTGCTGCGCGTCCTGGCGCGCCTTCATCTGCCGGTCGTACCACTGTGCCACTTCCATGGCAGGTTCAGGATGTCAAAAGTACACAGGGGCCTGCGGGTGACATGATGGGTTGCATGGAGCTGCAGAGCTGCAAGCCGGTGAAGCTTCTGCGGAGGAATGCTTAGCAATGTTTCGCAATGCCGCATTGGGGCCGCAGGTGCACCATTTTCGGCTGAAGAAGGGCCGTGGTCTCAGAATCGTCTCACAAAATCCTTACCTTCCTTTTTGGAGGGACTTCTGGAACTTCCTGGCCTGCTCTTCCGTCATCACAGCCTCGGAGGCCGAGGCCGAAGCGGCGGCGGAGCTCGAGCTTCCGCTTCCGCCCGTGACAGGCCTTTGCCGCTTCATCTGCAAGGCGTTCGCTTGTCTCTCGGCTTCCTCCCGCTTCTTCGACAGGAATTTCCCTTCCTCCTCTTTCTTCACGACGGATCGAGCTTGCGGCTCTCGTCTGGAATTGAAGACCACTGTGAAACTAACCTCATCCCCCACTTCACACCGGTGCGCCTGCCGTGCATGCAAATACACATCTTGACCGGTGCGGTTGTAGATCTCTGGGCAATAGATGAAGCCATGGCCTGTGTGTTTCTCACCATAAAAGCACTTCACCGTGCCATCGTATCTCTTCTCTTCATGCTCAGCTTGCTCCCCATACTGAGAGTTGGGGAGAGGCTGGCCGAGCATCATGTTAGAAACCATCGACGGCGGCCAGCTTGCGAGACTCATCATCTGCAGGACCGGGGCCGAGAAAGGGCCCGAAGGGCCCGCCGAAGGGCCATTATGGCCATTGGCCCCAGTGGCCCCAGCTGGCACGGCTGGCCCCATGGGCCCCATGGCCTGGTGGTTCCACTCCTGGTGGCGACCCCAGCTCCACTGAGCCCAGTCACTCCAGTCATCTTTCATTCCCGTCGTCGTCCCTGAAGTCTGCAAGGAGTCCTGCCATTGCCGTAGAATGCTTTGAGCCCTGGCTGCGATGTGCCGCTGCGAGCACCCGGAGCTGTCCCTCCTCCCCGACTCGGTGCTGTCTTCCCGGGGGTGAAGGGGAAGGCATGCTCCGTTCTTCTTCCTTGCCTGGGCCCAGGCGATGTTCAGCCTTCGTATGCACACACAGCTGCTTAGCTGCTTAGTCAAAACGCCGTTCCAGCTAATGGCAGGATTTCAGTATGCCGCATGCGACAGATACAACTACAAATACAAATACCAATACAGATAAGGATATTATAGGTATAGATATAGGAGCAAAATAAATAAAAATAGGAATAGAGATGGAGATGGAGGTCGCGATACACAAACACAGACACACAGACAGATACAGATAGGGTAAAAGAAGGCAAAAGCACCCGAGGCCGCCAACTCGCGTGTAGCTTGGGCGAGGAACTCTTCCCGTGCGAATCAAGGCAGTATCATGACAAACCGTACTGGCTGTCGAATATGGTGCCACTGATAAGATCTGCGCGTTAGACGCAGCAGATCACATTATATATACACTCAGGGAGGTGATTCGTGGGCATCTGCTGCATCAGCACCGAACGCCCAAACAGTGTTAAACACAGCGACGACATCACCAAGGGATGTCGTTGCGGGAACCTCCTCTTCTGGTGGCCTGTTGTCTGTACGTATAACGGTGGGATCCAGAGACGTGCGGCGAAGACGTGGCAATGCCCGTCCACTCCCCCTCTCCCCTACGTTGGGTCCTCCCAAACGCAGCGAGCAAGAGGTCGCGGAAAGAAGACGTAGCCAGGCCCGTCAACTTTCCCACCTTCCCTGCGCCGGGTCCTCCCAAACGAAGCGGACCTACGTGTGCTCGCTCGCCTCAGCGCGGCGCCTGAGCACTGCCCGGGCTCTGTGGCCGCGGGCTATGTCCTGGTTCGTTCGGACCGCTACGGCTTTGGAAACGGCCAGCAGGACTGTAGAAGCATCTCGAGTCCAGGCCCCAGTAGCCTCGGCCACCAAGGGCCTGAACCGCAGATACAGACGCAGCCACAGACACAGAGACCTAAACGAAAGCCTGTACCTGTACCTATACCTGTACCTATACCTATACCCATAACCCATAACCCATACCTATACCTTTGACTATATCTATACAGATACGTATACATATGCATATACATGTGCATGGTGAGTTGACATGAGGACAGGTGAGTGTTGTGTACTGGTGCGTGTAGCAAGTCTTTCTTGCATGCTTGAGTTTAATTCATATGCTCATATGCTCATATGCCAATGTTTTTTTGTTCAAGTGCCTTGCTAACTAGACGCGCGGGTTCACGGGTGCGTTGCAAGACCGGATAGCCGGCTTCACAATTGGGGGCTGTTGTGGGAAATTGCTCCCCCAAGTTCCTTTGCGGCGGAGCGGCGCGAGCTTGTGCTCGCACGCTGCGGTCCGACCGGAAGGGTGGGCGGGCCCAGGCCGCGGCTCAGGCCAAGGCCGGTGCGACCCTTGAGCTCATCTACAACTGAAGGCCTGAGCCGGAGCTTCGGGAGATGTCCCGGATCAGGAGCCTTTTTCGAGAAACCGCGGCGCCTCTGCCGGATCGTGCTGGTGCTTCGGGCCCACGGGGTGAATCGAGGAGTTCGCCCACAAGTCCGTCCCCAGCTGGTAGCAATAGTAGTCCGTAGGGGGCTCTTCCATCATCTTCTCCATGTGACAACTGCTTTCTACTCTCGGACCCGCGCGCGAAGCACTCCTCCTTAAGGCGGGATGGCTTGGCTCCACACACCTCGCAAGACTTCGCGAAGGGCTCCGTGCGGGGCAGGGACCAGGAAGCGGCCTCGATGGAGACCAGGTGCTTCTTCCAGAATACCCTTCCAGGTTCCGCGCTGTCCGGCACAGACACTAGCCTCGCATTTTGACGGCGCGGCCGGAAGGCACACGGGCACGAAGCGCATCAAGAAGCTCAGAGTAGACTTGTTTTTGGATGCCTGCTTCCAGGTCCTTGCGAGCCACGTTTTTCTTTGAAAGGGAAGGGGCGTCATGGTGGGCAGGCGGAAGCAGATGGGCTGGAGCCGGTTTCCTGAGATAGTCAGGCTTGTTTCCTTTCACTGTCTATGGCACAGTGCTCCTTGCCGCACCACAAACGGGCAAAATTGCAGTTAGGCATCGTGCATAGAGATAACGCTGGAATCTCTTGCAAAGGACTTTGCCCCGGGCCTTCAGGACCCAGTTGCTAGAGCGCTTCAAGGTAATGAGTCCAAAAGTTTACGGACGGGCTTTTCGCCGGCCACCTCAGGGCAGGTGGGCGAGTAGGCAGCCAGGGATTTTGCTGTTCCACAGGCGGCGTTGCCTGGATCGCTCCGCCAGGGCCGTTTTCAAAAAAGATCATGGATACCGACTGCGATCTACTGTGAAAGGTGCCTCTAAGGTGGGCGGTTGGCCTCCCCTCGCAATGGGTCTGGAGGGTCTCCACCCGTCTGCACATGCAGAGGAGATCTAGTGCTGCTGCTAGCGTGTCATCCTTACTATACAGCTGCACACTTGGGCTTTTGTGGTGACCCTGGGGTCCCAACCCCCGCCCCCAACCCCCACCAAACCACCAGCCGAAACACAGGTTTGGGTCTTGATATAGATACTGATATTCTGATATTGGTAGATATAGGTGTAGGTTTAGCTAAAGACAAAGATATACACAAACAGAAACTATGTAGATAGATAGATAGGTAAGTAGGTATGTAGGTACAGGTATAGGAATGGGGGGGGGAATCGGGGTATGAGTATAGGCATAGGTATTGGGTCTGGGATAGGTATTGCGATAGAGATAACGATCGAGGTAGCAATCGAGATGGAGATAGCGATAGAGCTGGAGGTGGATAAGTGTGTATGTACCTCTGTGTAAACATAAGCCAAATATACACATACATATACATCTACATCTACATCTACATATACATACACATACACATATACTTGCGCATATGATTATACGCCCACATGATCCCACAGGGGCCGCGGCCGCTGCACGCCGCAGGGCAATTCACCAAGCAGTGGATCTTTTGCTCAGCTGGGGCTCGGCACCCGCGCCGGCTGCGGGCCCTTGGCACGCTCGGCACAGCCAATCGGCGATTGCTGTGACCGGAAGCGTGCCTTAGGCAAGGCCCAGCAAGGCCCAGGCACTAAATCACTACTTGGGGACTTTGGGACTTCGAGGCTTAGTAAACTTCGGCTTCGGGTTACCGGGTTAGCGGGTTAGACGCATAGGCATAGACACTACTCACTACTCGCGTGCAGTTTTGCACATAAACTCTGCTGAGGCGGGGCTGCGCTCCTTGTGAACGGCCGCGACTCAGACGGGACGGGACGCAGGGCTACGAGGAAGCTGCTGGGGCTGCGAAGCTGCTGGGGTCTGCTGGCCGTCGAGGTGCACTGCGTCGCGTCCCGTCCGCATGAATTCTGCGGGGATCTCGAGGTCTAATTAGGTTCAATCCCTCAATGAGTGGTGGAACCCCAGAGATGCTTCCGGTAACACCTCGCCGGGAGCCGGAGAACGCGGAACGAGCGGAACGAGCGGAACGAGCAGGAAGCAGGAAGCCGCCAGGAAGCCATGGAGAATGGGGAGTTCGGCCTCGCGAGGTAGCGCCGGGAGCTTCAGCTCCACATCCCTGGCGCGATGCGCGGAAGGCGCGGAAGGCGCGATGCGGCCAGGCGCAAAGTCTCGAGGCTCCCGCCGGTTGCACATCGGGCAGCGCCGGCTCCTCGTCACCAGCCAGGTCTTCACCTTAAGAGACGAAAGCAGAACGCGCTTCCCGCTGCAGGCCCCGCTGCCAGGCGGCGCAGGCAGCGTGAAAGAGATGCCCGCAAGGCAGCTGGACCGGCAGGGAGCCCGCATCGTCACCGGACTCCAACTCTTCAAAGCCTCAGCAAATGAATCGCTCGGCTGACTGGAAGCTCTCGCTGAGAACGGCGAGAGGCAGATGGCGCAGATATCCTTCTCGGCGCTTTCGTCCGCCGCAACCTCATATCTCTGGGCCCTTCAAGGCCCTCAGGGCCTCAGCTGACTTAGCTTCAGGAGAGTAGCACGAGGAAGCGACTCCACCACGAAGGAGGGTACCTGAGTCTAGAGCTTCGAAGCGAAAGCAAAACTTAGCCGCATACGCATACCCTCTGCGAACTTGCGGCTGTCTTCTGCAGTGACCTGTGTAGCGTCTGCTGCTGGCTGGCAGTGAGTTCTGCAGTGATCAGCAAATCCTCGGTGAAGCGAAGTGAAGCGAAGTGAAGCGAAGAAGAGAAGAAGAGAAGAGAAGAGAAAAAAACTCCGCTCTTTGGCGCTCTCTCCGTGCTCTGCTCCGCTCTGCTCCGCTCTGCTCCGGGCGAGTTTGCAGGAGCTGTGCAGCTGCGAAAGCATCGGCTCAATCTGATCTTCCCTCAGCTCAGCTCGCTGCGCATCAGCTGCGCATCAGCTGCGCTCTAGTCCATGCGACCGCCGCCATGCGACCGAAAGTGTTTGCTGTTTGCGCAAAGTGAGCTGCGAACCCATTGATGGCAAGGATGGCGCAGCCGATACGGATAGGACGATCGGGATGCTCTCGGGTCCACCTCGGCGAGACGAAAGTAGAAAGAGCGGCTCCCTTGCCCCGTCTCTTTTTTTCCCCCCAACGGAGGCAGGTCACTGCAAGACAGCGGACTCCTGGCCCACGTCTTTGATCAGCAAGCCTCAGTTAGGCAAAGAGTTGTGAGCCGTGAGTCGCCGAGTCGCCCGCGCATGCACGGCATGCACGCGCATGCACGCGCCTTCGCCACGCTTGGTGTAGGTGATCACGATCCCGAAACGCTCCTCCAAGGCCTGCCGGGGAAGCGGTGAAAGCCCATACAGCTCCAGCATGCGCCTTAAGAGACGAAAGTAAGCAAGAGTGCCGGCAAGCCCGGCGCGGCCCCGGCTAGCTCGGCGGCGCCTGCTTCTTCAGCGTCACTCGGTACCTCTCAGCGCTCTCCCAAGATCTTCCATGTTGCACTCCTGTGAGGACCCGATGGGAGGGATGCGTCTTGGAGGCGGGTCGTCGTCGCCCGCATCCAAGAGAGAAGACTTTCCTGTCACGCCACATGACCACTGTAAAAAAAGCACACAACTTCTGGCGCCCCGCCTGGACAAGCACAGCATTCAAGCTGGCTGGACCGCGTGCCGGTGCAATGGCGCAGCGGTGACCGTGCTTCGGGCCAAATGCAAGATTGAATCGGCCATGACCAAGACAGACGAAGGCTCAGAAAAAAATGGGCAGTTGGCCAATCTTGGCTGAGGGTTCACTGCCGCCTGGCAGCTTCAGCATGCACCGGGGTTCGTCGACACACCTGAAAAAACGAATCTTTTGAGAGCAACGTAGGTTTTGATTGCTTCGACACTTGCCCCCTCGGTGTATACAGGGGTCCTGAAACCTGGTCCCAAGGGAAGAATCACATGATATTCTGCATGTGTGATTTGTGCGCAAAACGGCGCCGTCTCCGATAAACTCAAGTTGCGCAACATGCTGAAAGGGCATATGTTTGTGTGCTAAGAATGTACTCATTAGCAGGCACCAATTGGATCTTTCTGCATGAATTGGGATCTTTGGGCCTCATAATTTAGACTCGAAGGGCGGTTTGTTGTAGGGGTATCCCGAATTATGGTCAAGCTTCCAATTGCTCGTCAAATGACGAACAACATCACATCCTTTATTTCTGTTATGTGTACCATGCGAAAAGTCTTTTCATAAAACTCTCAATCATCGAGATATTTGACAAAAGTACTTGACAAGTAATCTCTAAGTCTCTAATTGTATTTCGGAATACTCATGAAAAGTATTTCCAATATTCGGCGCTTGGCACCAAATATGTTGAGTAAATAATTGCACAGTCCGACAATATTGTATGCAGTGCAAAGCAATGCGGGACACACTCTTTTTTACTTTAGTCGCGGGGCGAATTCGATGTTGAAGATTTCCATATGCCGATGCATATGGTCTAGTGTGCCGCTGCACACAGTGGCACAAGCATGAATCGACATGCGTTTTTCACACACCCCGGGTCGGGTGGGAAAAAAATTCAAAAATTCTTCAGACAAGCTGAAGCCGAACTGCTCGAAAGCGTGGCCATGATTCGACTATCCAACATGACAACGAAAGCTGTTCATGTTCCACATGTGCGATTGAAACCGAGTTTGAAATCATGAATCAATAAAAGTTACATGAAAAACTTTTCGCAAAACATCCGAAAACACAGTTCTCGGAAGGAGAGAACACATGTCCATAAATAAAAGTCCGTCCATCGCGATGGAAGGGTACCTTATTTCTGTTATGTGTACCATGCGAAAAGTCTTTTCACAAAACTCTCAATCATCGAGATATTTGACAAAAGTACTTGACAAGTAATCTCTAAGTCTCTAATTGTATTTCGGAATACTCATGAAAAGTATTTCCAATATTCGGCGCTTGGCACCAAATATGTTGAGTAAATAATTGCACAGTCCGACAATATTGTATGCAGTGCAAAGCAATGCGGGACACACTCTTTTTGCTTTAGTCGCAGGGCGAATTCGATGTTGAAGATTTCCTTATTCCAAATGTGATAAAAGTGCAATGCGAAATATCTTCGAAGGAGAGTGTACCATTCAACTCCGAAAACTTATGCAAATCACAATGTAAGAAAACATTCCATATAAAAGTTATTCCAAACTCATTCTGGAATGGAATAATATAAATAAAAGTCTCAGAATCTTTAATCATATGTTGAGAGTCCGCTCACGCAATGGCACACCTTCATTTTTCCATCTCGCAATCGAGGGTCGGGTGAACTGAGCCNTTGAGAGTCCGCTCACGCAATGGCACACCTTCATTTTTCCATCTCGCAATCGAGGGTCGGGTGAACTGAGCCGGAGGCGAACACAAGAGCACGGGCAGCATCTGCTGCCGCCCTTATTCACCCCCCCATAACACCCGGCATCGAACACGGTTGGGCCAAACACCCAACGTTCGAAACTCTGCCACCATTCAAGTAGCAAANAGCATCTGCTGCCGCCCTTATTCACCCCCCCATAACACCCGGCATCGAACACGGTTGGGCCAAACACCCAACGTTCGAAACTCTGCCACCATTCAAGTAGCAAAGCCTTTTTCACTCCCTCGATCACATCAAGCTTTGCCACGCATGAACTGAATGAACTCACGATCCTGAGGAAAAGGTTCAACCGAACTTGCCCCTACAAGCTTCAGGATCTCATGTCCCGCCTG
>BGNK01003439.1:7525-72254 GCA_003297005.1 Symbiodinium sp. clade A Y106 | reverse complement strand
AGAGAGCTCCTGTCACAAGAACTCCTTGGCCTCTTCGCAAGTCTCCATCTCCTCTGGAAAACAGAAGAGAGAGCGAGAGTAGGGGAGGGGAGAAGAGGCAAGAGCAAGGTAGGAAGAAACTGTAAACTCCGTTTCCCTCTTCTCAGCAAGAAAGACCTGATATGGACCTGAGAGGGGAAAGCCAACAGACCCTCTTGCCCCCACGGCCTCGGCCTCATGTCACGCTGTGTGTCATTCCCNTCCCTCTTCTCAGCAAGAAAGACCTGATATGGACCTGAGAGGGGAAAGCCAACAGACCCTCTTGCCCCCACGGCCTCGGCCTCATGTCACGCTGTGTGTCATTCCCTCTCTTCTTTCTGGAAATCTCTTTCTTTGTCCTTCTTCCTTTTCATTCCTCTCACCCACTCCTCCTGATCCAATTCCACAAGACGTACCACTATTGCGGATGCGTCCTGTTTTTTGGGGACATGATCTCAAAATCTCAAACCGCCTATTTCCAAAGTCCTTTGCAGAAGAAGAAATCATGAGAAAAGAAAACAGAGGGATGTAGAGAGATCTAAGAGGTAGTGAGAAGGAGCATCCAGCCAGTTGACTTGCACATTGCCTATGCTCGCTGTCGTATGCTAAAGCAAAGGCAAAGAGAACACACAACACTCAACATTATCCACTAAGGCCAAGCGCTCAGAGTGACACTGCCCCGAAATCAGTTTGTTGTATGTGAATAGCAAATATTTGTTCTATATAATAATGGCCTGTGTTTTCTACCCCAATACAAATAACTAAGTGAAATACTATAAAAAGTGAGAAAAATACGCAGTTTAGTATGAAAAACACAGGCCTGTATTCCGACGCACTCTCATACATATGCATATACATATGCATACGCATATGCATATGCATATGCATATACATATACACATACACATACACATACACATACACATACACATACACATACACATACACATACATATACATATACATATACATATACATATACATATACATATACATATACATACACATATACATATACACATACACATACACATACACATACATATACACATACATATACATATACATATACATATACAGATACAGATACAGATACAGATACAGATACAGATACATATACATATACATATACATGTACATGTACATGTACATGTACATGTACATGTACATGTATATTATGCAAATTTATAAATGTGTATGTGAATGCTGATGCATAATTAAAGAATGAATATATATATATATATATATATATATATAGATGTAGGTATCATTTGTATCTATACCTATTCCATATCTAGATTTTTGTTTAGGTATTTCTTTTCCGTAGCAAAATATCGCTTTCCATTTGCAGGTGTGTGCTGTCATCGTCGTCGCTGCAGTAGCAGCAGCAGTAGCAATTGCAGTTGGAGTTGGAGTAGCAGGAGCAGTAGCAGGAGCAGTAGCAGTAGCCGCAGCACCAGCAGTAACACTACCAGTCGCAGTACCAGTAGCAGAAGAGGGAGGCAGCAGGCGGTAGTAGGCAGTAAGCGCAGCAATAGCACTATCTAGGAGTAGTCGCAGCTGTTGTCCGAGCCCCAGTTGCAGCCGCTGCCGCAGCCGCAGTAGTGTCGTGGTCGAGTGGTGGTAGTAGTAGTAGTAGTAGTTTTAGTAGTAGTAAGTAGTAGTAGTAGTAGTAGTAGTAGTAGTAGTAGCAGTAGTACTAGTAGTAGCAGTAGTAGTAGTAGTAGTAGGAATTAACTCCGGGTACGTGCTATACCTCGACGCCTGCGTTTTAAGTACTTTTGCCGTTTCTCGCTTCAGGCACGCGCCATCGACAACATCGCTATAAAGATTTTCTTCAAGGGCCGATGGCTAGGATTTGGGGGCTTAGGGAAACTCAGTGACACAACCTAACTGAAAAAATCTAACTGCAAAAACCTAAAACACCTAAAACTAAAACACCTATATTCGGGAAGTCTTTAAGCGAGATGCCCGTGACAAGACTATCGAGTTTTAGGTGTTTTAGGTTTTTTAAGTTTTTCAGTTAGGTTTTTCAGTTCGGTTTTTCAGTTAGGCTCCGAAACGTGGTGATGCTCATAATCTCGAGCTTTAGGTGTTTTAGGTTTTTTCAGTTAGGCTCTGAAATGTGCTGATGCTCATAATCTCGAGCGCGTCATGTTGTTGAGTGGTTTTTCAAACTGATCCCACGTGGTGAAGAACATCTCAGTCAAGCTGAGTGTTCATTCTCTGGTTTGTAAATACCGGTGAAATCACCAGCATGACACCGAAGCTGTGCATGGAGGAAAGATATGCTCCGGTTATGTCTGCTTGTGATTATGTGCATCACTGTACTACTATGGAAGCAGTTTCCAGCTCCCGTCGGTGATTGCATCGCTGCATTCCGACATGCCAGGTTATGCGGCAGAACATGAAATCCAAGATGGCCCATTGACGTTTGAAGAGGCTTGTGCTCATGTATCGGGACAGAAACTTCAAGGGCCTGAGGCCCATCCAACAGACGGAGCTCCTGGTGATGTACAAATCTCAGACCTCCCGATTCGTCGTTTGGAGTCTACATCATCAAAGATTGAGCAATTTGCAGATATCTTACTTCAACACCCTGTGAACATTGACGAGGGGCTCTTCGCCAACATGTACAAATTGTGCTATGGGCAAGTATGGACAACTTTCACCTCCGTTCTGCTTAGCCAAGTCGCCCAACTGTCCGTTCACCATTCAATTCGTGATTCTTCCTTCGCCTGCGCCAGAGGACGCTGACCCGAATGTGAACTATCACCACATCATCAAGCATGTCTATTTGCATCGCAACAAGCAGAATGCCAGGGACTGCGTGGCAATGTGCTACGGTGATCCGATGCGGTTCGAATGGGGCAACATTGCCCGTCATGGCCTGCCAGCTTTGAACCACATGTTGGATCGCATGGGAGCTACGTCACTGGATCATCACGCCCCGGTATGAAAAGAAACTCACTCTCGATCAAGAACAACGAGCCAAGGGATACTTGTACATCAAAGAACATGGTCCTCGCTGCAACAACAAAAACCAGTTTATGGAGTGGACCGATGAGCAAATCCATACTCCAGGGGGCATCCTTGAGAACTGGCCCGAGGCCAGGGTCAAGGAAGCCTTGCACAATCATATGAAGGGAAGGCAAAATGCTAAGACTCTCGAGTTTTGGCCCTTCACCTTCAAAACCTTCGTGCCCTGGTTTATGGATTTGGTCTATCACATGGATTGGAAGGACACGGACAGGTAAATCTCTTGGGTCGAAGATTGTTCTCTTCATGCAATCTAAATTCGAGATTGAGGCAGCCAACCGCTCCGACATCATCCCCTCAATCGTTACGGCAGAACACCTCGATTTCTTCAAGGCAGAACCGCACGGTTCAAGCCCGGTGTCTTCGATGACGGACTTCTGCAGCGAATGGACGCGTCCTTCCTCAAGGCTTTTTTGAACCCTTCCGTCACTTGAGTTTTTTTAAGTGCTATTATGGTTTTGCTTTCGTATATAAATCAGAAGTTGTTTCGTACATACGGCAATCATGCTGCTTATGTATGTATGAATATAATACCATTGTTGTGTTATCTTTCTGTCATACATATCTTAGGAAGAGGATGCAACAGTATGGGTAAGATACTCTTCTGCACACTTTGATCAGGGAGCCGGTCGTCATGCTTGCAACAACCCATACGACAAAGACGTGGACGTAGACCTCTACAAGACCATGAGCGCCTCCAAACTTTGGCAAGCAAACCATGACAAGTTTTTGAAACTCATCAAGCCTTCCTTTCTTGCGGGTCAGGACGATGAAGACATGGACGCTATCTTGGCTCGAACACATCTTATCGTCATCACAGACAACGGTCTCTACCATCGCTTGGCCAGCACCTCGAAAGACCCCGTCAGCTTTATCGCCTGGGACCCAAAGGAGCCAAAGGACCTCATGGATGCTGCCCATCAACCCATCTTCCGCAAGTACAAGATGAATCCGCACTTGCAAGAGTACCCAGAAAATTACGACGAGGACCATGCATGGTCACAAGAGCTTCTTCGGCGACTTCTGAATGGCGAGAATATCCCTCGCAGTATTACGATCAGACTTGCGACAAATGTCTTTGGAACATCATCAGAGAGGTTGGGTTTTACAATACAGGTGACATAAACATGTCAAACAACAAAACCTACATCACAGCCATTGCTTGTTAAGATAGACCACAAGCTGCAGGCCCTCCATTTCCTCGCATCCAGCGCTTCTTCCGGATCATGAGCTTCGCGTCAAGGTCAAAAAGGGGAAAGTCGAACGTGCAATCCGTTCCCGGAAGGGCAGTTCTACGGAAATCATCAACTTGGACTCTCCTTCACCCAAGAAATCCACGGCTATATCCTCTATCGTTTCGCTGCCACCGCCAAAGCTCATCAAAGGTCCACCCAATCCGGATTTCGCAGATCTCGGTCATGTGCCCGATACTTTGGAGCAAGACTTGGAGATTCTCGTCGACATGCAGGGGGATAACATGGACATCGCTGAGTGAACGGACTTGCCACACGTAGTCTTGGATGCGCGCCGCATCTGGCATACGACTGTGTTTATACCTTTCAAAGGAAGAGTGAATAATGTCCTTAACTTCTAAATGTAATGAGTATACAAATAGTTAACACGAATACTAATAACACAGCTTCATACGTTGCGCAGTGTTTTGATGCCATGATGTCGGTTTTAGCTGCGGACCGCGCAATCTGTTGTCTGCCGTGAACGAAAATATTTGTTGAATCATTAGGTTGTTTGTGTGCATGAAGTCCATCGGTGCTTCGTTTTGAGCTTTGCTCATGATGCATACTATCGTGAAATATGTCGAAGCCTTTTCTTTCATCTCGCGGGAAGCTTGCTTCGCTTCAATTCGCTTTATAGGTTTCACCCGTACACATATGCCATGGCAGTCCACTTCGAGACTCGCGATGACTTCTTGAAGGCACCGTTGTGTATACACACACTAGCCATACAGCTTGATAACTTAACCCTTGAGATTGCCTTGAGATCATATGGTAAACAACTCTGCGTTTTCCTGCGTGAGGCTGTTGAGCGGTGCGACTTCATCAACCGGGCAGACTTTCTTCGCATCGTGAAGCACAGTCTTGTTGGCAACATGGGTTCTTTGCCTAACACCGAGACCACCAAAGCTCTACTCGTGGCTCAGCACTTTCGCCTGGTACCACCTTCATATGAATGCGAGGAATGCGACTCGAATTATGTTCTCTCTTGTCGGCGGGGTCGCTACCAATGGCGCGGGCCCCGATACGATGGCGGGTGTCCTCGGTGCAATGGCAAGGAATATAACGCGGCCGCCATCGGTTTCTTCAAGGGGGAATACCAGACACTTTGGTTGGACAAACTGGATGCCTTGGTCATGTGGGTGAAGGACTACTCCCGCGCGACCATCTGTATTGAATTACATGACCGCCATCATGAAACCATAGATGGCTGGCTTGCCTCCTTCCAGCATGTCGTCAGCAACTGGGCCAAACTGCAACTTGACAGTGGATTCAACAACCCCTTCTTCAAGGACATGGAAATGCAGCGTCATATGCGACGTCGAGTTTCCCTCAAGAAACCAGCGAGCCACACGACCCAGAAGCGACCAGCCACCCAGACGTGTTCATCCACCGTCGTCCTGAAAAAACCTTCCACAGCTCTTCAACAGCACATCTTGAAGAACCAGAAGCGGATCTTCATAGCAGATGAATCTTTCCTCAACAAAAAGAAACCAGGGAAGCTCTCCAAGTACGGTCGTCCTCAGAAGGACCAAATCTGGATTTGGGGTGCCGTCCTGGAAAACAACATCAAGACCCACTTCCTCTTCCGCATTCTTGACCATCCCGCAGACGCTCTGGATGGCAAGCCTCGGGGTCACAAGGAGATGCTTCGCAATATTCGGTCTTTGGGCTTGCGCTCAGGGATACCTTCGTGAGCGATAAGTGGAAAGCTACTGTCTCGTCCCTAAAGGCTTACCGTGTGGAAACGGGTTTGACCACCCGCACCCTTCCAACCACAGCGAGGGCGAGATCGGGAATTCCAATGGGTTCACCACCAACCCCATCGAAGCGAAATGGACTGTCATGAAACGCTGGATCCGAAAGCGTGGTGGAGGTGTCTTGCCAAAACACGGCGATCGGGAGAAGTGGGCGGCCTTGATCTATGAATATCAAGGCCGCAACTTGCTGATGACCCGCGAGCACCACGGCATCCACCACGACCGCATCCGTGTTCTGAGGCTTCGTACTGCACTAAACCTATTCGCAGTAGCGTAAATTCTCACTCGCGTGTAGTTTCTATGTTCTCACTCAGTCTTGTTTTCGGGACACCAGTCATGCACCCGAACACGACGCGACGACAAACCAAAACGCACAAGGCTCTCATCTACACACATGATTTGCAGATGCACATGCGGAACGCGATTGTCGCAGAACCTCTCATGCAGCAGCTTTGTTCTCAAAAACAGGGGCCACGTGAAGCAGCCATGGTCGTTTATGCCTTGGTGCGTCCAGCATTTATGCGATTGATGAAGCACGATCCTTTGACCCTGCTGGACGAGTTCATACTTCCACCTCCCCCGCTTCCTATACCGTCGCTCCGGTGCCACAGCCGTGTCTCGGAAAACTTCGCGACGGTTCCTGTCTTCAAACATTATGCATTATGATCCGATTCCATTACGTTGTAATATCGTGTGTTTCGGCGTAGAATGTAACATTCGATGCACTTGCTTTTTGTGTCCTTGTATACAAGCAAAGGCTGCTGCGTCTATCAGGCCAAATCTGGCGTCTTCTACAATGTTACTCCGTTCTCAGATTCTGTGGCCGAGCGAATCCTGACGGATGCAGAGCTTCACGAACTGAACTTGCACTTGTAAAAATCGTGCATTTCGCCCTGAAACCTGCGGCACAAGAACCATGTCATGGATTGCTAGGTAGAACAAGTAGAAACGCAGGGGTCAACCTGCGGCGCAGAACCTTAATTCCCTTGGAACAATGTTAATTCCCTTGCAAGAATCTTAATTCCCCAGACTAAGGGAAGTTAAGTTTTAACGACAGATGTCTCATTACGCATTGATTTTGGTAAAAAACAAACTATCAATACTGATGGATTTTTGTTTGACAACCCCAGCGTTTTGTATAAAACCCAAACACCACCAAGCAAAAATCCATCAATATTGATAACTTTTTACCAAATCATTGACATCGGTCGTGAAAACTTAATTCCCGCGAGTCCTTTGAATGAGGTTTTTTGCCAGAGAATTAAGGCTTTTTGCAAGGCAATTAAGTGTGTTGCAAGGGAATTAAGATTTTTGCAACGGAATTGAATGTTGTAATTGTTTTGGTGGTGGTGGATGCGAAAAAACTTACTTCCGCCGAGCTGTGGGAGTTGATTATTTTGTGGGTGGTGGAGTGGCGATTTGATATTCGAAAAAACTTTTCCACCCGACCCGTGGGCATAACAACCTTTCTGAATCCCAAATCACCACTCCACAATGACAATAATTGACTCGCATTACTAGCGGGAATGTTTTCGATGTCATAACACAACTACACTACATTAAAAAAAATGCAATTCACAATTGCCGAAACCTCGGGCGTGGGGGAATTCATTTGTTTTGATGGTGGTGGAACCTGGTGGAGTGGTTGGTGGAGTCGCGATATGACATCCCAAAAAACTTAATTCCCCTGAACCGCTTTCGGCGGCTGCTGCGCGGAGCTGTGCATCGTTGTGCCATTGAGCCCTAAACCTTAAACCCCAAACCCTAAACCCTAACCCTTAACCCTAAACCGGCCCTAAACCCTAAACCCCAACCTAAAACTGTACCCTGAGGGGTATGCTGAGCGAAAGTGTGAGAGACTGGTGGCTGGTGGGGCGTTTGGGATTTGATGAGAAATGTAAAAATAAGAGGTCCCGAGTCCCGAGATGATGTGTTTTTCCGTCGGTGTCGCGTATGGTCGGTCTGTTACCATTAAAGACTGATGTCCGCCCGTCCGACTGAAGACCAACCCAGGAAACACACGCGCGGCGACCTTATTTTAAATGATGATCGGACCATTTTGAGTTGTTGGGTATAGAAGATAATGAGGTTTGGGGTTTAGGGTATACGATCGGTTCGGTGAACACAATCGTTTGCTAACATGGCCACCTCAAGACCACCCAAACACTGCTTGGAGCGAAGAAATTTGAGCCAACTGAACCATGCATTTTCCATAATATGTCGTACGTCATTCTGTTAATGGAACCATTTGGTAAGTGCGAACAAGCAAAACACAGAAACACGAGGACGTCTTTTAGTCGTACATCCGTAGATGCAAAATCTTTGCTACAAGTATAGTTTTTCAAGCGATTTGTTTTGAAGACATCGATGCGATGTCGCATGTCGGCAGTGGCAGTAACAAGGGCGGTCGTTATTGATGTGAGTTGGGCCGACATGAAGTTTTTGTTCATTGCGCAATAAACGACATGCTGTTGGCTCGTTTTTTCCGATGCATTTTCAGGCATGCACACCTGCCGAAACACAGTAAACTGCTTGCAACGTGTGAGTGGTTGCGTGCATCCTCTGCCTATTCAGCAACAAAGGCTACATTTAAAGGATATATCATGGCCGGTCGGCAAGCTTTTTGACGGACCTAGACATACCTTTTGCACATATTTACACAATTCCCAAACATGTTCATGGTGTGCTATAGTGTTTTCATTTATTCCATGTGTTTCCCATATTTTCCTTTTTTCTATGTTTCATACGAGTGTCCATGTTTTCCGCATTACAAAGCTTCGAATCTCAAAAACTTTGGACAAGTATACGCGCCCTCCGCAATTCGAAGCAAGGTTAATTCTTGGGGCATACCTTTAACGACCCGGATGACGGCAAGGGGGTGCTATGAAAGCTATCAGCTATCAGTCGCCGTGAAGCTTTTCCTCCCATGTTCTCATCGTAGTCTCGCAACTTCTGAATGGCCGTCACCTCACCAGTAAAGGATTCAAGCATTCGCAGGCGGGCCCTGTAAGAGACGACAACAAAACTTTCGGTTTCTGCATGTTGCCAAAACTGGGCCGAAGTATTTGTTGCCATCGGCGCCCGCTCCGACATCGACGAATGAATACTTTGGTTGTGTCGTATCTGTGACAAAAAACGCCACGCCGCAGGGGACACAGGAGTAGCCTTCACGGAGCTCTGGCCGGTCCTTACATGCCCCACAGCAAGCATCTATGATGAACTTCATGCTGACGCCGCATCACAAAGACTCTGTCTGGTCCTCGCTGCTCGGAACGGCCACCTGCTCAAGCTGTGCAAGGCAGGCTCACTTAGCATGAAGCAGGCTGCTGTTGCTCATTGGCCCAAGACTGCCATGACCTGATTGGAGTTGCTGTCAACTGCCTGGAAGCGGACTTCTACCCGCTACACAAAACGCGTCTCGCTGAAAAGCGACGCCACGACCCCCGCCATTCTGTCCAGTCGCCTTCCTGCCAATGCCACCTGAACACGGGCACTCACGGTGCCCATCATGGCATGCGCATTTCAGCCAAAGTCACCGTAGTTTACAACACTCTTGTCGTTGCCGTCACAGTCACACGAGAGAGCGTCGATGCTTTTAAGTCACCTTTCCCACCTCGGTGCGCGCGATGCATGCACGCGAGGCAGTGTCGATGCCGCCAAGTAACTCCGCTCAGTCCGTCCTAGTCCTAGATCACTGCGGCTGCGACCTCAAAAGCCACATGGCCCAAGCGGGCGCTCTCGAAGTGAGTTTATCCTATGCCCGCGGCATGCCGCTCGGGGAGGAATCTGTGGCAGAACGCTGCTACAGTATCCTTACCGTAAGCAACAGTGCTACACTTTGCAACGAAAACTCTGGTCGTCGTGCTCGTCTGCTTTCGTTTCCTTAGATCTTGCATTTGCAGCTGATGGAAGCAGTGTGCGTTTCATGCCAAGACGACGACGTTTACTTAGGATGCAGCTGCTGGAAAGAAAGCTGATTTGGATCACGCAGTGAATTTATCCATGTTGCTGCTGCAGTCTGCGAGGACTTGGGAAGTTGCAGTTACTGGCCACCGACGTGCTAGTTTCCCCCTCTAGCTATCCCTGGGCTTCGAGGGGAGTGGGCTCCCTGCTCGGTTCACGGGACAGCTCTTGAGCCACAGCCCAAACCCTGAAGGCGAAACCCCGCCTCCAGCAAACACTCGATTGCTATTATTTGCACTTCGTGCAAAACACACCGTTTTGTAAAGGGGATCTTGCTACCATACAAGGATCTAAGGTAAACCTTCAGTGGTCAGACAGACACGGACCGTGGCACATGCCTTGTCCAAGAAATGGAGGTCGGTCGAACGAGTATACGAAGCAGCCTCCAAGCAAGTGCAGCAGATGCGTGGGCCACGTTCACCCATCAACTCGCCTGAGGCACTGCCATGCGCAACTGCAATCTGCAGAGCCTAACACAGTTCAGCCCCAATACCCGTCATTAGAGTCGGAAAGCATTCTGGGCTGCAAGCCAGATCTGCAACTTCGCCGCTTCAAGCTTGTCCTAATCGACACGCTGAATTAGGCGTCGCTACAGTCTCGACATGATGCGCTTGAGATCCTTCGTGGCGTTGAATAGCTCGATACCTTGCTTCGCATGTGTCATTGCCTCGCACGAGTCCTAATAAAACCCTGGAGACGAGAGCTTCCTACATCGACCTTCGTGAAGCGGCCAGTGCTCGCATAGAGCCGGCCCAACCTAGACGTGCATGACAAGAAAAAGGGCTGGACGGGCCATGACAGGCTATGACGGACTGATCCTTGGGGGCAGACTTGCTGTACGCTCGACCTAGCAGAGCACGAACCTGAAAGGCAGGCAGTCTGTTCTACGCGGGGCCCGGCTCACGCAGATAATCGAACGATTCGCGACACCGACTTGCACATCACATTGCCTTTCGAGTCCTCCGTTTGTTTCCATGGTCTCGGGCTGCTTCCGGGGCGGTTCAGAAGCGCTGCGCTGACTGTTAAGGTTTACACTTCAATCCGCAAGGCTGAGATGCAAAAAGAACATGTTGGAAAAAGCGTCGCACTCGTTTTGAGGCAAGACAAACTGCCCAGCTACCCGAGAACCCCCATCAACCCGCCTGCAGCTGGAGCTCCGATGCCACCTGGCAGCACTCGTCTCAGGGAGCGTTTCGAGTAATGGAAAAAGTGCGCCTCGTTGGGTACGGCAGCCAACTGGTGCAGCGAACGGAGGCAGAGGCTCACGGTAGACTGTCCAGCGGCGGCTTTCTTATGCAGAAGACAGTGGCAACTACGACACACTGCGACAGCTGCACAATCTCCTGGAGCCATCGCTCACATTGCGTAGCTGGCGGCTGCATAGATTCGTTCATGCTCTTCACCTGGGCCTCAGAGGTCAGACCGACTCGAATAATGCGCGTTTTGCGCACACTGCAATCTTCACCTCCAGGTAGCTCCGTGTCTCCGGATCAAGTTCCTGGCCTGGTGCCTGTCAGAGGTATTCTCTGCCGAATTTCTTGCTGTGCTGTCGTGAGATCTCGGGAGCGTACAATGCTCGGGAGTACCAAAGTAGCAAGCTCATGCAGAAGATCCGCCTGCATGCAAGACACGTGAAATATGTTGCTCCACGCAACACACAGAGGTCGTCCCCACATCAGCAGCTGACCCACTCTGGATTACGCTAGAACGGAAGCACAAAACGCAGAAGATTGAAAAGCTATGTAAGAAGATGCAACACCGAGTTTCTCACTGGCACGAGTCCCCCAGCACTTTGTCAAGAATTACATGGGTGCCCGCTGGAACCTTCCACTTGCAGATGGAACCCAGCAGCGAGGATCTGTCACAGTCGTTAGTGTCGTGATTGTCAGAATCTGGGGCTGTGATACTACTAAACGGGCTGGTGCTGCTCGTAAGCCCCTGCACGCTGCGACTGTCCGGCGCGTGGCCTTACCACAAGATCCTGCCCAAACACCGGCAGAGCAGCATGGCAGGGAATTCATTGTGAAAGCAACGCATGCCACAGCCTCCGCTGCATCTAGCTCTTTCATCGCAGATCCAAGCATGCCTGGCTTGCTCATTGCTTTTGTTTTGCCGGATCTAGTCCAGAACAATTTCGCCGTGCGCATCGGGAAGACGTGAACAGGTCAATCTGGAAAACACAGCCAGCAAAGTGCGCAATTATCACAAGCATCGTGTCATGCCGAGATGCTCGTAGTTCAAGATCTAGCTGCAGACTCCCCGTAAGATTTGTCCGGCGTGCAGCGCGCACACCATGTAGGGGCTAGGCAGGATGCCAGGTGACACAGAGCAACAGCTTGAAGCTGCTACTGCTCAGAGCTCGTGGCAGGGACGTGGGTGTCATCCTCTGTTGTCCTTACTGGCTGGCAGTTCTGGCTACAACCTCCCGACATATTGCCATGCGATGCAGGAAAGACGCGGAGCTTGGGAGAGGCTTTCCACACGCGAGCGCATGTTGGACGTAAACCTGGTCAAAGCCGCGCTTTTGAACATTCGGAAACAAGAGACTCCGTGAGCCTGCCCAAGTCTTTCTGCTGAGTGCGAAGGATACCACACCTCCTGCAATGTTTGGCAAAGGGCACTACCCTGAACTGTCAGGGGCGGATCCACAATCCGGTCCCCTGCACTGCGAAGATCCATGAGGGAGAGAAATCCATCGACTTGCTGTTGCAAGTTGGATGTGCCTGAGCTCGGCTTACTTTTGCATCGGAAAGCCCTACCGTTCGGCATTGTAAGGTCCGAGCAGGTCGCTATGTTCTGCTCTGTCACCATGTTTGCAAGGATGCTGCCTCGGGATGACATGTCTCTGCCGAGTGTCAGCGATGGGGAACCGAGGGGTACACCTTCTGCAGGTGGCAAAGCCTGAGCAATGAAACCAAGGAGAAACTTAGGCTCAAACGCACAAAATCTGGCCTTCTGTAGCACTTTCCAAAGCAAGATCAACATCTGCGCCGGCAACCTTTCAAAGCGAGACGCAGCAATCACTCTTTAAGCTGGAACCCTGGAAATCTAGACCTCTACATCACGGTCGTCGCTTATGCAGTCTCGGCGCATCTCCCGCCAGCTTGAGCGAGCACGCTTCACCTGTAAAGAAGAGACGGCAACTAGGGCTTCTGCAGAGCTATAACTGTGAAATCTCCAAGCTCTGCCTTGAGCCGGACGAGCAAGATCATCAGCAAGCGATGCCACTTCTCACGAGGAAGAACCGGCCTTGGCTATGACATAGGCGAAGCACTCACACACACACACACACTGGCTTTCGAGCATGCGTGCGTGTGGACTAAGTGTCAAGCTCAGGATCGAATCGTGAGAATCCCAGGCTAAGCCGCCGACTCTGCCTTTAGCATCTTCTTCGCAGACAGCATTGCAATAAGATCTGACCTGAATTGCAATTGGAACTTCTGGAAGCGCTATCACTCTTTGATGCTTAGTAAAACATCGTTCGTGCAACTCGATAACCGCCCCCACCGATCACCTGACCAACCTCATTCCCAATCAGTTGGCAAACCTTTGGGGCAAAAGATACAGGCCTGTAAGCTTTCAGGTTCAGGTTTCGGGTTTCCTTCATGTTACGGCAGCAATCTCTGTCTGGGATGGCGTTCCCACGATCAGGACCCAGGACGGCAACCTTTAAGGTCCCAAGCTTCGAGCTTTGGGTGCAAGGGCAGAGAGTTACAAGACTTAGGTTTCAAAGGTTCAGGGCATGGGGTGCCAGGTTTAGGCCTAAATCGGGTTGGGGGTGTCGCGAAGGCTCCGGCACCTAAAAAGACTCCCCAATGCGAAACTTGATCTTTCTGGACAGTATGCGGCGGTTCTCGGCCGGACCCCTGTCTTGCCCGACCCCCCAGATCGGAAGAGCGTCGTGTAGGGAAAGAGTGTAGATCTCGGTGGTCGCGGGATCATTANCCGTACCCGCCATCTCCCGGCCCCACCCCCACCCCGCGCCAGCGACACCCACATTCGTCGTCTTGTTGGGTGCACCTGCGACGGCCGAGGCGAACGACGCGAAGCGCTTACAGGCCCCCAGGTTTAAGAAATAATGCAAAGTGAGAAAGCTTCTGCAGAAATTGTAAGTAGATGTGCCCAAGTCCGGTCCTAACTGCTTCCGCTGTACACAAGCACGCGAAAATGCTCTCAGTGCAAGGCAGCTGGTCTGCCATGGATGCCGGTACCTGGAAGGTGACGATTCAGTGCAAGAATGCAAGGAAACTTCGAATCTGGAGGGCACCATGACTTCACCAGGCCCAAGCCTCAGTGCACTCACAAGGTGCTCATGCGTGGCTTGACTTAGACACATCTGGGGAAACGGCTTGGGTGTCTGCTGCAAGCGCTTGGTGAAGATCTAGCCGCAAACAGTGCAGAGCACAGAAGGCAGTGTACCAGGAGATACTAGGTTACTAGTTACTAGTCCGTAACAAGTTTCCGTTGCCCGGCCTGTCCAGACCTGATGCCTGCAGCAATGGCACTGGTGCTTTTGCCAGGTCAACCCTCGGTCACCCTCTGTAGTCCCTTTCTCTGATACCCGACCTGAGCCTTCATAAGTGTTCGGGAAGGAGCCAGAACTGGAAGCCTGATGTGGGCACCCTCACAAGGTCGCCCTGCGACAGCAGCTCGCACCGGCACCTGTGTCTCCTTCGAGTCTTGCCTCGGCACACGAGCAAGACAGATTACCCGGTGCGTGACATGCAGAAATAAGGACTCTGCATCACTGCCTGACGCTCAAGCTCGTCGTCAAGCCATGGTGGCACGTGTCGGATCTCGTGACGAGGCCGAGGGAGTCTGTTGAATGCGCAGCTTTGCTTGATTGTGGAAGACTAATCACTAATCGTGGTGTGCTTTTGTTTGCCTGGTGGCTACGGAATGCGCAGAGATTCTCACCCATGCTCACGGGGCTGTGGCAGTTGTCGTAACGGAGGCAGGATGACGAAGGCCACCGTGACCGAAGGAGTGCCTCTGGCGCAGCCTTGCCAAGCCTGCGAAGGCATGTAAGTGTACCGTTCCATCATTTCCGTCTACATCTCACAACTGCTTCTGAGAGAGCCACACAGATGTGCATTGATGGCCTTGGCGTGAATCCTCTCCTGCATCGACCGTTGATCCCAAGTTAGACTTCTGCTTCTGAGCCCCAAGGCTCAAGTATGCATCCAGGATCATCCAGGGCAGGCCTCCAACTGCCGCACACTGTGGCCGAATCGACTTTCCAGATTGCTCGGGAGCACGCTGCCGCAATACCTGCATGAATCACGCCAACTGCATGTCATGCCACCACTACAGGCCTGGCATGTTCTCAAAAATGAAACAGCAGACATCAAGAGCAAAATCTCAGCTTCTGGATGCCTAGACCCGGGGTTGGCGTGCACCCGACAAGTGATTGTCACTGGCTGCACTTGGCCCTACTATTCGTGCTTTCTGGGGGTGGCCCTCTTTGATGCGCGAAACATCGGCCCCGGTGCTGCACAGGGAGTGCGCCGCTGCGCATTTTCGCACACGACACATCCGACTCTTCCGGCACCCCAGCCATGTGTAAGCACGCAGGCCGGGAGCACTCTGCCAAATGCTGCCGGCTTCTCTGCAAGTGTCGCCTGGGCTCTTCCAAGTCCTCTCTGAATCATTCTGAAAGGCAACCACTCGCCCAATCCGTGGCTGAACTGGGCTCATCGCAATGCGCTCAGCGTTCTGGACAGATCCAGATCCACGTCGCCGTGCTCATCCTGTCGGGAGTGAGACGCAGACGCACTGAGCAATCCGAGATCCTCTCGCATCTCAGAACCTCTCCTCTGCCAGGAAAGTGTCTGCGAGAAATTCGAAGGCCGAGGCCAAGAGCAGCTGAAACCTGAGCGCTCAGAGCTCACCCCACTACGGCATGCTACGGCAACCTTACACCAGCCGTAGCCAGCTTTCGGCGCCTGCATGGCAGCGGCGGCGGAGCAGAGCCATCCTGCGCTTCAAGGCCAAATTCCATGGAAGGGACACAAGGCGGTACGAGTATCATGCGGTATCCTCCGCACAGAGTGTGGCAGATCTCAAAGCCCGGACCTGCTTCGGCGTGCGAGCAAGGCGCGGGCGGGCGGGCAAGCGATGCGGACAAATTCATGAGATGCGCGCAGATCGCAACATCATTTGGCGAACACGAATAGGATGGCAACAGCTTTTTGCTGTCCACCTTCGGCGCTGTTGACACCAACAACGACAGTAGTTGCATGTGGTTTCCATTTCTGGCCTGGCACCGGACGGAACCTGAGCACTTCAGTGCATCTCCACACCCCCGGACTATCTGCTACTGCTTGTGATTTTAATCGTTCGGCCTTGTCGGTCACAAAGAACTGGGCTCGTTACATGCTTCAGCTCCGTCCGCAGTCGAGAGGTATCTGCCGTCATCGGCGACTGCGCAAGCCTCACCTCAGCAGAAGGTCACATCCCCTTTCATCACACCATGACCCTGTGTATCACACCGAAGTCCACCAATGTCGGTGTGTCCTCGACTGAGATCTGTACTGCTGCATGGTAGCTGAGCAACGCCTTCGTGACCTTTTGGAGCACCACATGGACGAATGCAGTTCAGGAAAAGGCAAAGGCGCACCAGCACTGCGCGCAAACGATGAGAACTTGGAGACGAGTCGGTTTTGGAATCCTGGCAGCGGTGGGCAGACCTGATGCGCCGAATGAACTACTGGTACCCACTCATCTGGGTCCTCTGCAGCCGTCCGCTGCAACGGACAGGTTTGAGCCTGCGACCAAAGTTGATATGCCCAACTCGCATGTTCAAAACCGTCCACACTTCCACAGGCATGCCGGAGTAGCCAGGGCAGCAGGTGGCTCCAGATACTCTGAGCCTCAGCCCATCCAAACTTGAATGTATAGAACCGTTTAAAGGCGCACCACTGGCATGCCGAGCGCTGGTTTTCAACGTGACTTGAAAGATGGCGCCAGTCTACTGTCTACTTCAAGCCGAATCCTTGCGTCTCCGTCACGGCCTCAGATGTCAAGCACGAGAGCAAAGTGCGGCACCGATGTTGTCAGCACATGTTGCACAAACCCTCCCGCTCCTGCAAAAGCCGCTCTCCAAGTACTTTCGGAGATGAATATAAGGGCAGCAAAAGCGTGTGAAAGCCTCAGATGCCAAGTAGCTTGCTCGCACAAGCCTTTCGAACACACACACACACACAACACACTTTGGCTCGGCACATGCTGATGCGAAGGACGACACAGAGGACCAGACAACACAAAGACAGATTGCGGCAACTATGCATCATCGCTGGAAGCCAAGTATGGAAACAACAGCGTCTTTGGGGGTATTTTTGGCTGGCCTTTGCGCAGGTACACAAGGGTGATCAGCCCTTGCTTCCCATTAGATTCCGTAGCTTTGTTAGGCACGGTCCGAAATCTGATGCCGTGCCCCCTTGTCTGAAAAATCTGCAAGCGGATAGTAGTGCTAACGGCTCAATCTGTCACCATGTTCAGGTGTGTACACACACACAGGCCCTGATGATGCAGGGCTTCATCATGCAATACACTGCAAGACAGCAGGTTTTGTCAACGGCGCGAGGCTTCAGTCGACCGGTTCTGGTGCAAACTCAGTGTAAGGACAACGTGAAACATAAATAAAGTGGCATCGGCACCTCGGTCCCGCCCTGACCAGTAATTTGGCACACGCCGTAGAGCGGCGTTTGGGGCGTGGTGCTGTTTGTGAAGCGCTGGCAGAAGTGTCGGCCGGCGTTTGCAGCGGATCGAAGAGCTCTTCAGGTAGCGCAAATTGGTCACAAATGCATGACGAACCTGGTTCGTTAACAGCGTTCAGAGATCTCAAGTCCTTCTTGTCTTTCTTCCGCACCTTCTTCTGCTTCTTTTTCTTTTGCTTTGTTCTTTTTAGCGGGCTTGATGGTCTTCTGCTTTGGTTGGCTCTGGTCGCAGCCTGCCCTGCCGGAGGATCTTCCGGCGAGTCGAACGCAGAGTGGCATGAACTCGCATCGTCAGGAAGATCATGCACCGGAGAGGTGCCTTCCCGATCCATGCTTACCTTAAGCACGGCGCCAGGCATGAACGGATAACCAAAGAAATGGCAGCGGACATGTGATTACGTTGTGTGTTGCTTTAGGAACTGCAGACCGCTCGTTGCTGTTTTGGACTGCACCGTAAATGTTGTCCCACTCTGTGGGAAGGCGCTGTAATCCGGGATAGTGGACCCGGTGCCAAGGCACCGGGAGAATTTAGTTATGCACCAAAGCAATGGGCGTTGATGCTCTCACTTTAAGGAGATCTGGTTCTCTTGCGTGATGGAGAGGTCGTTGGGTCACTGGCAGGCTGCCAGGGACGATCTGCAATCGTTCGCTGCCTGATCCAGGCGCGCGAAGCTTCGAACCATTCCCACCACGAATTTTCGCCGTCAGTGTGCCAGGCCCATCGCCAGGCTTAGGGAATCGGTGATCGACTCCTCTGTCGTTCGGGCAGTGCTTCAGTGGGCTCCAGTGAGAAAAGGCTGCGATCAGCACATGAAAGCAGACAAAAAATTTGCAATTGTGTCATGATGCAACAGCAGAAGATTGCAAGCAAAGGCAATCCTTTTCTTGAAGGCTTGGTCCAATTGATGCGCCCTACTTATCGATCACCAAGTCGTGCTTCAAGGATTTGAACTCGTTCTTGTAGTTCACGTATCTCACGTGTGGTCATGGTAACGAGTGCCTCGAGCACCTCCCGCAATGATGCGCTTCTCAATGAACTGAGTTGTGAGGAAGCTTGGGATTTTCGGTCCCAGTCCTCACTTGGGGAATCTTCATCTTCGAGTATCTCGAGGAGCGCTTGCGTCAATTGTTCTCACCGAGTAGTAGGGCTTTCGGCGAGATCAGGAGTGTTCTCAGGGGTGCCTGAAGCCATGTTGTGTTCTTGAGCCATGAACGTCTAAAAGAAAAGGCAATGGGCTCATGAAGCGGTCATGGCATGGAATGCACCACATGAAGTTTGGAGCATATTCCTTTTGCTCGATGCAAAGCAGCGAAAGCTTCAAGGTAGATGCCAAAACTATGCCTTGAAGGCAAAGGTATGAATTGGAAGACCGCGCTCCTCGGCGGGGTTCCACAAGACTCTGAGGTCCGACAAAGTTTGCCATCGAGGATGAGCACATTTTTTGATGGTGCGGGCTCTTGCCAACACTCCGCTGAGCTGCACTGGTTCCGGGGATGCCGTGTAAGCGCTGGGCAGGTCTCTAGATTGGCACACTCGATTGTAGAGAATATGCGGCGATTCTGCAAATCGAGGGAGAACCCAACAAAATCAAATGCTGGTTCATCTTCAAGAACGATGTCTCCGCCGTAGAATCGGCTGTTCAAGAACAATCGGACACCTGGCATCTGCTCGAACCTGCGTTCCGAAATCCACAATCGATTGTCGACGTAACGCAGGCCGATCAAATTGCGGCTCACGCTGGAGCGTGTGATGCTAACAGTGCGGCGCCAAATCTCTTCTTGCGCCGCAATGACCATGCCGCACAACGCGGGTACTTCTCTGGTGGCCCTTGCCCTCCGCTCGCCGCGGAACATGCGCAACTGCTGCGTTTTCTCCTTCAGATCGATTGTGAAAACCGTGTCCGGCTGGACACCATGTCTCTGTCTGTAAAACTCCATGGTGATGCGCCAAGCAGTTAAGAACTGTGGCTTGGCGATGGAATTGAAAAATCGGCCAAGTCTTGGTTGCGGCATTGCAGTGGTTCTGCGGTGCCCTGCAGGAAGAACTCCCGCACCTGGCCTAGAAGTTCATAGACATCCCCTTTTGCAAAGGCTTGAGGGAATGCAATGCTGCACAGCCGACGAAGCAACTGATAACTTGTCTTTTCTAGAGTGGACAGGTGACACTGGAAGTGAAAACCGGAAGCGACGGCGTGGCCGTCATATGTCGGTGCCGCCGGGGCATGGCGCTTGATGGCTGCGCACCGACATGTGGGTTCATGTTTTGCTGCCCATTGTTTCAGCACATCCTGGTGGTTGTACAGAGCCTGTGCCACGCGCGGGTGTCCAGGAAATACAACACTGATTTTGGCACATGAAACGGAGCGATGGCTTTGATGCACCCGGAAATGTAGGCACGCATGCAAGTCCGGAGCTGGTTACGATAGGCAGCGTGGGCCATGAACGGAACCCGTGCACAACAGGTGCAGCCGATCAGCACATTCGAGGTGTCGGATGCATATCAGTGCATCTTTCTGCCGCTGCAGACGCCGCAGACTCCGGTGTTTGCCCAATGCTGCAGGAGGAGGAGATCGGGGTTCCTCAGACTTGCGGCTGCCAGCGGGTGTGGAGGGAACTGGTGTTCCCGGCAACGAAGTGCTTTGCGCAGGTGCTCCAGTCGAGGTCTTTTGTCGCTGGAGTTGTTGCTGGAGGTCGCCCAACTGGCTCTCCAGCTCGCGGATGCGAGCTTGCGATTCCTGGTCTGTCTCGACCGGTATCTTTTGTCTCAGGCAGTCAACCAAGTGTTGCGCAAGTGCCTTGACCGCAAGGATTTTGGCCTGTGAAGTCTGAGTTTGAACAGCATGGTTAGTGGCGGCAGCATCAATGTCGAGTGCCTGGTTGCGAATCTGGGTGAGAATCTCACCCAGCACCAGTTCGACGGAAGGCTTGGGCGGCCTGCTGCGTTCGCCTCACTTCGCAGTGCCGACTGCGCCTGTAATTGGCAGCCAACAGTCATCTTTCCATATATGACCCCACGGCTATGAGTCTGCCCAGCGGCTGCTTCTGGAGTTTGGTCACCGTGCCTGGGAGTACTCCCCAAATGACAGCAACGCGCCGGATGCGGGTAATAAAAGTGTCGTCCGTCTGGCCTTCCAGCCAGGCTTCCACCTGCTTCAACCACTCCTGCAGTTCATTCTTCTTCCTTTCATTTGAGCGTGAGAGAGCTTATCCAAGTTTTAATCTCAGGCTCCTGAAACTTGCTGGGCAAGTTGGCCGCTAGCAAGTTGGAACCTTCCTGAGGTGGCTGCAGCAGTGCAGCCGGCTCACGCTTGGCACTGGCGGCTTGAGCAGCGCCTGGGCTGAAAGCCAACGGGAGCTGTCTGTGAGGCTGACCTGGGGTTGCAAGGCCATGCTCCCGGCCATCATTACTCTTATGTGTTCTGTCACGACACGGATCTGCCCACGGAAACTGTCATATTCGGCGTAATGGTCATCAGGCCAACAGTGCCTGGCACAGGCCTCGGCGCCACAACTGTGATGCCGACTTCCCACCGACCTGTTTCTATTCGCAAGCGGCGGTGGGACAGATGGACCTGAGCACAGTTCGTCAGGCGGTTGAACGAGAGTTGAAAATCTCGAAAGGTTTGCAGGGGATACTGATCGTCGGCGAATTTCGATCAGTAACACGTATGTCTCAAAGATGGACAGAAGTCACACACACCTCCCCCCAGGTTTGCTCAGGCAGTCGGGCAAGGGGACATGGGCCATCAACCTTTTCCGCCTTTGCCTCCACCACCAGCTGGACCACCTCCGAGGACCCAATCGCTCTGTTTTGTTACCCGTGCAGCGAGGGCACTGGCCATGGGCACCTGCCCACAACACTCCATTGACTCCATTGGCTTTGCACCCAACATTGGGATTCATGCCTGGGCTCACCAGGACTGGGTTCCCGGGTTATGGCACCACTCCCCTGCGCCGGAACGCGTGGAGTCCAACCGAAGACTGCACCACCGGCGTCCACGCTGTGACGGCAACCTTCGGCCACCTCTGACAGGCGCAGGCACCTCCTCCTCAACCTCCGATGTCCTTGCCTCTACCGGAGGATTGGGTCGAGGATGCTGATTATCTCGACGCCGCAATCTGGCCTGCCCCAGATATGTTGTTTCATCGGCAGGGGCCCGGGAAAAGGGTATAGCTGGCATCCCGGTTACCAGCCTGCATCCGGCACAATTCCTGTACCAGGGATGGAAAAGCTACTGGCTTCGCTGGATCGCCCAAGGCAAGGAAGTGTACTTCGTGGTGGCCAGGGCCAAGCCTGTTCATCGGCGGACTAGTCGCCGAAATTTTGCATCTCGATTTTTCCAGTTTTTGTGTGGCTCAATGGTGCAGCGCACGCATCGCGATACATGAAGCATTTCGGGTGCTGCCCGACACCCATGTGCTGAGAGGCGTGTTTCGTGCTCTGGGCATTGTGCCCGCTTACCCCACTTTCGCACAATTTTGTGCGGAGCCTGTTTTGTATCTCAGGTTTTCACCCGTGAAGAAGTTTGCCAAACTCTTCTATGTTGGCAGCACTGAGAAGAGCACCACGGCGCGGGAACACACCCGCTACCGCAAGTACAAGCAGGTCCTGGACGAAAAACTTGTGTCCGCTGAACTTGTGTTAAGGTACTGGGCATTTGGGACTGGGTCGCGATTCCCGTGTCAGAGAGCGTTGCATCCGAGCTCCTCCCAGGCCGCGAGCAAGCTCTTATTCAAACCTTGCAGCCTCCTTTGAACTTTTCCTTCATCGCTCGGTGGTTCTGTCCACGCAAAGGCATCATCAAACCACCTGATGCCACTTATGCCAGGAAAACTGGCATCCTCCGACTTTGGCGGAAAAAGCGCAGGAAGCAGGCATTGCAGGCACTCAATGTCACAGCCCGCGGGCTGCCATCTCTCCGAACGAAAGAGGCCACCTGGGTCCTCCTTACTGAGTTGGGCAGCAACACACTTCAGCATTTTGAAGGCAGCCAAACGCCTGCGAAGCAGCGAGTTCAGCTTCGCAGCGCTTTGCGCTCTGCACAGACTCGCGAAGCATTTGCCAGCGTACATGGCACCCATTGCATTGCGAGCCATCACCAGCGCCTTGCAATTTCGAGGCTACCTGGAGCAAAAATGCTACCGGTCCAGTTATCCCGAACGCGAGGGATAAGTGTGCAAGTTCCACGGCCAGGGTGGTCGGCATCGACGGCCGCAAATTTATGCGCCAGATCTTCAGATTGTTCCACATCCACCGCGTAGAGCTGCGGCTTCTCATGCGCCTTGAGCTCTGCAGCGGCTTTCACGCGATTGGGCGAGTCAGCGGCGGCTGCTGCTTCTTGCCTCTTAGCCGACCACGCAGTGTGATATCCTGCGCGACGGCTGCGAAGTTGCTGGGGATCGCAGGGGGTAGCCTTATTAGGCTTACGGTCGAAGCGAACACTCGGCGGCCGGGGAGGAGGTTGCTTTGGGAACTGCTGGAAGCCGGCACTGTATCCCCCTGCTGGGGAAACTCCCATATGGGGTCGGAGGTAAGCCTGAGTACGCCGGAGCTGCAAAACCAAGCGGTGGAGCAGTCTGCCAATGTGAAAGGGCAGGAGGCGGAGGCGGAATGTTCAGGTCCCTTGTGGGCCCTGCTGTGCACTCACGTCACCCGGGCCTGGCACGAGGATCAAGCGTGCTTGCTGGGGACTGCGGCTGGGGTCCGCCGTGGACCGTTGTCCAGAACCTGCGCCTGAGGACCTGGGCTTAGCTCTGTACCTGTCCCGGTCAGAGGTCGACGGGGATGGGATTGCGGATCTGCTGTCCGTGCGGTGGCCTTCTTTTTGGAGGGCATGCCGGGGGACTGCTTGTCCCTTGAGCGGTGGTGCCGGCTGGACGGCTTGGTGCCTTGGCCCGCTCATGCTTCTTCAGCTTGCGCTGCAGGGTGTGGGTGGAGGTAGAGCTGTGGGAAGACGAGGAAGAGGATCACGAACTTCTGTGCTGATCTTGACTGTGCGGTGGCGAAGTCACGACCACACGCGAACGAGGACAGTGGGACAGATGAGGAAATCCCACTGCCGAATGTTATGACAGCCATCCTGAGCAAGGCATCCAAAGCTGCGATGGGGGGCGCGCAGGGCCCGATGCATTGTCCCGTACGGGAATCGTACAGCAGCCTAAAGTCAGATAGAACAGAAAAGAAAGAAAGCTTGAGCGTCAAGCTACCGCATGTTAAGTTGCAGCATGAAGCACTGATCATTCACACTTCAGGCCTTGGACCTACAGGAACGAAACCCCTTACCCTTGCAGAACACTTGCACCGCACTCCTACACGGACTGACAGTGGCAATCAAACACAGCGACAACCCTCACTGCCTGAAGCCTGCCTGAGTCGCGCTGCCTAGCCCCATCCCCAGCAACCCTCTGAAATAGCAATCACTTGCACAACAGCCGTCTGGGAGATCCGAACGCAAACGTTCGTCAGGAATGATCGAGATGATGGCATCGGACAGCTTCGGCAAGTGAACCTATAACACATGATGATGATTGCACAATGACATTCAGCCAGCAGCGTTAGCATCGTGAATGCGCTCTTGCGGGCTTGGGCTTTTGCCCACTGTGATCTGGCCCCAGGTAAGCCAGAACGACACACACTTTGGCTCGGCACGTGCTGATGCGAAGGAAGACAGACAGGACCGGACAAGACAAAGACAGATTGCGGCAACTATGCATCATCACTGGAGGCCAAGTATGGAAACAACAGCGTCTTTGGGGGTATTTTGGCTGGCCTTTGCGCAGGCACACAAGGGTGATCAGCCCTTGCTTCCCATCAGATTCCGTAGCTTTGTTAGGCACGGTCCGAAATCTGATGCCTTGCCCCCCTGCCTGAAAACCTGCAAGCGGATACTAGCACTGACGGCTCACTCTGTCACCATGTTCACAAGATTGGCTAGAACATTCACTCCAAGCTTCAAGTGTACGCTGTTGGCAACCTGAGAACACACAAGTCAACGAAGCTCCAAGATAATCTGTCGGTATGACAACGTTGCAAACTCCACTCTTCCACGCCGCGCACCTCTCGTCTCCTGTCCCACTCTTCTGGATCTGCAACTTCAGATCAGACCAGCCCTTCGCGGGCATCCTGGAGATGCTGCGCCACGTTTACATGTCTAGGGATGGCCGCGTGGGGCGGTGCATGGCTCGAGTCCTCGAGCTCGCAGATACGAAGACGGCAAAATTGTCCAGCTCATCTGCGCTGAAGCCCTCGAGAATGTCCTCGAGGCCGGCTTTAGCAAAATTAGTCACATCTACTTGGTCGGAAAAAATCGCCGCTTTCGCCCCATGTGGATGCTGCACTTGTCAAGCACAGCTCAACTATCAGCATATTCCCCGATTTCCCGCCACTTAGAGGCGCGATGTCACAAGCACCCGTGCAAGATGTGAGACTGAGACGTTCAGCGCGTGGCAGGCAATGCGACCCAGACGCTTTCTGAGAAGTTCAAGCCCTCGAGCGGAAGCAAGATACGACACTAAGGTTCAAACAAGCATCAACGAACGCAAATCCCCGTTGCACATAGCCCGAAACAGACCCGAACACAGTGCTAAACCCAAATCCACAGCCAACGCAACCCAGACAGCCGTTCAGAACACCCGCGGAAGACCACCATGATACATCATATTCGCATGTACACGAACTGGAGCAGCGGTCAAAACACCGTTTTTTGCGAGACTCTCCTACAGTATACTTTACATTCAACCTAGGCATTGTACTTTGCGGAGGCCTATTCCACCTCAAGACCGCATCGCCTACTCAACCTCAGTGTGCATGCGTACGTATGTGTATACTGGGCTGTAAACCCCATGCCGGAGAACGGCGTTGAGCTCGAAGGTTTACTCCAGACCGCGACATTTGGTCTTAAGCCTGCGGATTTCGAAGGGGCATGATCATAGAACAGAAAACTTCGGTATCGTTGGTGTGGCGGTAGGATATTGGTAAGCCACATAACCACACTTTGAGGCTATGCAAACAAATGCCCGAAACGCTTTCCAAAGGCGCATTGGATGACAGCTGGGGGTATCGACGAGGCATCGGTAACCGGCCAAGCCCATACAAACACTTCCTATGACTCCGTTCAATCCTGCAGCAACCCTTAGAATCAGGATTGTTGGGTCTGCTCAAGATATAGTCTAGACCAACGGGGCTTTGACCGTAATAAAATAACAGTAGTAGCAGAAGTAGTAGTAGTAGTAGTGGTAGTAGGAGGAGTAGGAGTAGGAGTAGGAAAAGGAGTAGGAGTAGGAATAGGAGTAGAAGTAGGAGTTGTTGTTGTTGTCGTTGTAGTTGCAGTTGTAGTTGTTGTTGCAATACCAATAATAGCAGTACCAATAAAACAATCATGACGATGACCGTAGGTTGTAGACCACACAACCCGAGGAGGCCAGCACTAACCACAAATCTCTCGTAACATGCAGCTTGAGAACCCTAAACCCCCAAAGTACTTCGCCCAACAAGGGCGAACAAGATGAAACCTGTCACTAGCAATGTGTATGAGAATCCGGACAGGCTAATTAACAAAGGCCGTCCAAGGATCCCAGAAAGCTGCAAGGTAGGCTTCCTCGTGCGGCTCCCATCCCAGCACGATAGCTCCTTCTCTCACGGCCGACACGTTCACGGCTTGCTCGATGCCACAGAGAAGATGTTCTAGCTGCTCTAGGCCAACATGCTGCCGAATCATCTGCGACAGACCCGCGACTTCGCAGAAGCCAGTGCAAAATGCCTTCTGCTGCTCCTCACATCGCACGTTGAAGAACCAGTGCACATAGTCGCGAACGTACCCCGTTCGCAGCTCCTTTGTCATGTTCCTCAGTTTCCGAGTGTCGGGCCAATTCAACACAAAGAGCTCGTCGATGTCGTCACCTTCGTACTCGACGAGGTGCTCCAAACTTCGTGCGATCGCCGAGTCGACGGTCGCCAAGTCCACCAAAGACCAGGGCCTCACGTAGGAGGAGCCCATCGCTAGCAGCAAGAGATTGTACAATGCCACGGGGAATACCGAGGGCAAGAAACAGTCGTTGGCGATTGCATGTCCGAGTAAAGCGCCAGTGGCCCGGTATGCTGCGCAAGCGTCGTAAGCTTCATGTGATTGCATTTTGAAGTCGTTGTCGAAGTTGTTAAACCAGTGCGTTCGGTTCTCCTCGTTGTACAGCCACGGCTGAAATGGATGAAGTTGCCGCAGTGCACACACGAAAGCCAGGCGAATGAATTCCTTGTTGACTCCAGGACCACTGGCCGGCTCACCCACAAAGCTCACTTGAAAGAGGTGCCCGATGTGATGGAATATGTTTGTCTTCTCATCGCGCACCCGCGCCAAGTTCTGTGGCCGAACTTTTTTCTCCTCACCGCTCTTTAGCTTTACCGCCCACCTGACCGCTGAAGCGTCAAATGACTTTAAAGTACCAAGATGGCCGTTTAGTTGAGGCTGAGCACCGAGGCCCTCCAAACGCACCTCGCAACCTTCAAAGAACTCAGTTCCCAAGGCTGCTACCACGCCGGCAAGCAGCTCCGTTGCTGGCTCACGCTTCACCTTCAGCAGTCGATAAGTCTTCACAGCTCGCAAGCTTGTGGTGGCGCTTCGAACATCGAAGATAGCACACTGGCGTCGGAAAGCTTCGGGCACCAGGCAGGCGTGGGTGAGAAAGCAGGTGAATCGAGCATTGATCTTGAAAGGATGCATGAGAAGAACGTCGCTACACTCCTCCTCTTGCGAGTCCAGTGTTTGGTGCCATCTGTGCCAGTCTGAAAGTGCGCTGCATTTGTCAATACCTTGAAGTATGAAACTCGAAGCTTCTGGAATCCGCGCACCCTCCGAGTAGATTTCACCCAGCCGATGCTCTGCAAGAGGAAGCCTGTTGGCAGCCTCTAAAATCCGCAAGAAGCCAATGGTATGCCAGAAACCAGTCCCGCCAGCTATGTTCTTAATGTCCTGATCCCGCACCAGCCGCAATGTGCATGTGTTTTTGCAGGACGGTTGTGTCTTGGGTTGGGGATGCTTAATGAATGATATCTTCTGTTCTTGGGTTTCGGGATGTCTCCTCGGGGCTCCAGGTCTTCAGAGCTTTCAGGTCGTTTGAGTATTTCTAAATGTGCTACAGGTTAACACCAAAAGCCAGACCGTCTTGGCTTGCGTAAGGCGGAGCACCGAGACGGGGCGCTGTAAGAACAGGTAGGATTGTCGGTGTCGGCAATGAGATAGTGTGCTGCTATTCTAAGACTGTAAGAGTTAATGGTGGCCAGGGGGATGTCTGCAGCAAACACAGGCTTAAAAAAACAAGCGCCCAGCGATAATCCGAACGAGTTCCTGCAAATACACTCCCCCACTCTCCCACCGTGAGCATCGGATCGCTGATGATTGCATCCGAAGTCTCATGAGCGTGACCATGAGACGGAAGTTTGACTTTCCTGCTGGCCCTTGTCTTTTGGGAGTGGCGGGCTAGGACGATGCTATGTGGACATTCCCTTGTGTCAAAATGGCGGCTGAGCTCATCCTCCTACCAGTGACCACGTCTCGTCGTCACACAGGAGTTCAAACCCAGAATGGATCGGAATACCATGCCACCTAGGATTGGCTTCAGTCATTTAGTTATGATGGTCGCGAGCTGTTGTCGAAGTTGACGCCTGCGCTGCCTGTTTTGCAAAAGTTTCCTAGTTTGAAGCATGGGCGAACCAACTGGACTAAGACTGCAAGGCTCTGCTGATACCCGAAATCGACAACCTAACGAAATGCGACACACACAAAATCTGCACATTTGTTCCTGCTGCCTGCGAAGGGGAAGGGGTGGCGTGGCGAGTTCCCTGCTACAAACCGTCCACCTTCGTCTGCTCAGTTCCACGTAAGACAAGCACACAAGCAATGTTGACTTACAGCAGGCTTCCGCTCTTCAGGTCAATATCTTGAAGAGTTAAGCACGCAAGGTCAGACTCGTCTACCGTTGTCTACCCTGCTGATGGCCACCGGACCTCCGATACGCAGTAATCCGAACAATGTCTCACAAGTTCACAATTAATCATCAACCTGTCCTCCACATGCACAACACTGGCATCCGCAACATCCACTACAGCCTTCACCAGCTGCTGGAACATGTGGATTGGCCATTGGAAGGCGAGGTCTCTCAAAATTATTTCTCGCTCGGTTGGAGATGTTGAAAGGATTTTTTGCGAGACAAACCATATGAACTGGACCACCCAGAGGGAATGCTGTATGTCTCGATTCGCAAAGAGCGACTCGAGCTGCTCGTAGCATTTCTTGCAGAAGTCAACATCGCATCCATCCTGGCAGTGCCAGAACTCTCGGTCCTGGATATGCGCATCACAGTTGTCACACGCACGATTCGTCTCAAAATACATCTGGCCGGAAATAGTGATTGCCTGAGCAGAGTCTGGCATAACCTGCTTTTGCAGCGGATGCGGGTGAGGTACAACACTTGTTCCACGTCGGTCTTTCGGCAGTGCATCAACGAGAAGCGGCAAAGCGAAAGCCAGCAAGGCTTCGATCCAGTGCACGTTGCTTTCCACAGCGGCAAAGGCAGCCACGTCCTTACAAAGGTCGTCCAGCCTGCTGCGAGCAGATGCCCTTGCATCCGAAATAGAAGCTGAGGCACGATTGCCTTGCCTGTATGTTAGCGGCTCCAGAGCACGATACAAGTCTTCCAGGCTTGCATCCCGTAAGAAGCTCGAGAGCTCTTCAGGAGAGTTCCTCTTAGACAGCTCAGAAGCCAGCTCAGTAGGAGAAGCGCTTCGTTGGAAAATACTTTCCATGGCTCTGCAACACCTGCCCAGGTTCATCCGCTTCTGATTGGTGCGAGTGTGGAGCCAAAGGCTATCGTATGACAACAGTTCTTGTTTGCTAGTACCCTCTAAAGGACACCCCAAATCCACATCGACAAATATTCCCAATGACCGGCAACCCTGATTCATATAAACCTAACATCATCTCTATGCCGGAACAGCTACGAGTAGCTTCATGTGTCAAGGCAGTGGCGCTCCTGCTGCTACACGGGGTGCTTTGCAAGTCTGAGAGCTGCGGCAGGAGGAGTGAGCGGAGGTTTGGAGAAGCAAGCGGGAGCACACTCTGCCGCAAAGACTTGTGAGGCTGAGGCTTGGCAGAGTGAGCAATCCCGGCACTTTGCTCATGACCTGTGCAGCTTGGACACTCGAGGAGACGAGGAGCCGTCGCTGATTGATTCTGAAATGCCTCGTCCTCTTCATCATCGGATGGCTCAGGCCTTGCCACACGGGATCACGAGACAACACGCAGTGTCAAGCTGCGTCAGGCGACTCGGTTTGCTCAGAGTCGCCCACTCGGACCCCGCGAAGAGTCTCGGCCCCAACGGCCCTGGCACCAACAAGAAATGGCCTTAGTGACTCAGTCACTGGGAGCTCCTTCTGGACTCTGGCAGCTCTGGCTGAGATCGGTTCCTCCATCACGATCACATCGATCGACCAGAGCCTCGCGGACTCTTCAAGCGGCATACGACAGCTTCCCACAAAAAACGAACCTCCAGGAGAGAGTGGCTGGCTTCTCGCAGGACTGTCGGATCGAAAGCCTGAGTCTGACATCGCTGCCTTCATACGACTTGGATTCCCCTCGTCAAGACTCTGACAGTGGAGGCCGCATCTTCGTCGACCAGACATCTCTGCTCCTCAACTCTGTAAGCCTGCCGCTGCCCAACTGAGACAAGTTCTTACCTCGAGTACGTCTGCTGCATGACATCGCAACGCCTTGGCGATTTCCTCCAGGTGCGGTATGTCTGCTGCCAGCCTTGACTAGCCGGGAAAGGCTTCTCGAGCGCTTCTTCCTACTCCTGATCGTCCACAACTTGGCAGACTGCACAGGCACTGGAAAACCCGTTGCAAAGGGAGGGGGCTTGGCTCGAGAGCACGCTCAGTGCTACACTGCTACACGACCCGTTCCGAGCCGCCAAAAAGGAAACACAACCCGATGATACTGCTGATGCTCCCGTCGTACGCTCGCTGGCAGGCTCGCTTTTCCGTCATCCAGGGCACCGGCACGAACCTGCATCCACGGCAGATGCCATCTGCGTCCACCTTACAGCCCCAAAGTCAAGTCATTCAGTCCTCCTCCGTCCGGCCAGTAAAGATGTAAGGCACAGACAAAGAAGCAGAGCAGCGATGGTGAGCCTTGCAAGCAACACCTTGCAGGTCGACAGCATTGACCTACGGTCGTGCTCGTCAAGACTAGTCACTAGACACTGAAACGACCGAGGCGCGACAACCAAGAGTCTATAAGCGTTCGTGTCTCAAGCGGTGAGTTTAGCGGCACCTCATGATAACTCGCCGGACACTGCTTCCGTCTGCACGATGCAGATTGCTGTCAGGCGCCAACCACCAGCACCACGGTACGATCCTTTGAGAGGCTGTGCAGGCCGGCGAACTGGGAGCATGAGTTTACGTCTGCTTGGCTCCTCCGTCACTCGTCGGTGGTACCTGGGAAGCGATGGTCCGTCGGGCTGTGGCACGATGAGGTTTCCTTCGCCGGCTTGCATGTGCAGAGTCGACACATTAAGGCATTAAGGCATGGTACTTGCCACTGGCCTGCAAACTCGAAACGCTCAATGCTGAAGCCTTTGACCTCGGAGCACATGCCGGCATAATTCTGAAACATAAACCCACGCCCCCTGGAGCTTCCGGCACTCGACTGTCGATCCAGAAGCAAAAATTGAGAGCTCCTGAAGGTACGTGTAGCGCACGCAGGCAAACGCTCCCAGTCCCAGCACTCGTCGGTCCAGGCCTTGAGTCCAAGCTGCCTTGCCGAAACGGGTAAGCTCTTCTCTCGCGAGCTGCGTCTGCCCTCTGCCCCTGTCTTCTGTTCTCGCGTGCTGTCTTCTGCATGCCTTCTTTCTGCGCTTTCACGCGGATGAAGGAATTGGTTGCTAAGGTCCTCAAAGCCTGTGCTCAGTGATGCTCAGTGGAGCCTTGGGAAGAGGCCTGCCGCAAAGACTCAGGATTCGCCTGTGTCGACTATGACTATGCTACCCGGGATCACTTGTGAGGCTTTGCTCTGTGTCTGCGATGGAAGATGAGCATGTGGGCTCCAAAACTGTTTGTGCTTGACAAGTCCCAAACGCCCATTGCCAGGTGCATCGAGGTGCGGCCAGGATTCGGGTTTCGCGCCCATCCCCAAGCCATCCCAGGCCCGTCCCTGGGTTTCCTGCATGCTTGCTCGTATGTGCCTCACAACAAAAATACCACTCCTCCCTTCAACATTGGTCACACACCCACAACCACAATTACCCACACCCCCACCCACCTCTAAGCTGATGCCGCAGTTCCTAGCCGGCAGAACGTCCCAACATCGAAGGGCTCGACAGTGTCGAGTCCGCGCGGCCCCCGTCCTCCCGCTCCTGCCTGCTGTACATCCTTGTTCGTGCACGGGTGCCGGATTGTGATGTCCGCGTGGCACTCGTGGCCCACACTAATGCGACGTCGAGACGAGCGCCCATTTGCCCTCACCCGCCATCCGGCAGTGTCGGAGAGTGTCGGAGTGTTTGAGACCCCCATACATACGACCGCGTGGCGGCCGTGTGGTCCTGGAAGCCGAGCAGTTTTCTGCAGTGCGACCGGCTTGGCTGAGGGGCTCGGCCTCCCAAGCCATCTGAATGTCTTCTTCGCGGACGCTTTAGCATCAGCCTTCTACCGTACCTGTGGAGATGATCGAGTGTAGTCAAACCGCAGAGGTGAGAAGTGTCCCGGGATATGATTTGATATGATGCTAGAATGCGGCGAACTCGTGCTTTTCTCTCCTTCCTAGGATGCCCTCTTGTCATCCGGGGACTCGACCAGAACTCATGGAGGTGACAGCAACCAAGGAGAGGCCCTCGCGGACCTGAAGGCATCTGCGACATGCCCACAGCCCCTTCGAGGATCTGAATGCTGGCAGGGCACATGCCACTCACAGCACGGCGTTGAGGGAGCTGATGGGCTGTCGACGTTGACCTTCTGCTGTGACCATCGAGTGAGAGCAGGTGGGGCTAAAAGCTTTCGAGGGAGGGCAAGTGAAAGAAGCATACCAGAGGGGAGGACCCGATTCAGAAAAACAAGTCGAACACAGAAGGGGCAGAATCAGCAAACAGGCTGGACGGAAGTCATCAGCATAACAGGCGGATTCAGCATGCCTGACGGAGAATGTCGGAGACAGCCGAGCCCGAAGCAGCAAACACTAAGGATAAGCCGTACGACGTCAGCACCAATAAAGACCTACATGCATCTGACGTCATGCGCTTGCCCCCGTACACCGTACCACCATGCAGCAGAGCACGCGTCAAAGCACGCTTGTACGACCTTTTGCAGGGTCTGGAACACTGTACGCCAGTAGCCCGCAGTTCGGTTTCCACGTCCCCTCCGTGCTTTGCTACCATGCAGGCAGCTTCAGGCCCCTCGGAGGGTAGGAGCCAACCCTGACGTCGACGATGCTAGTGCAAAACTCTGTCCGGACAGGCAGCACCGTCCCCGGAAGCTTGCTTTCGTCCTCTGTCAATCAGAGCAGTATCACTCATGCCTGCGGACTTCAGCCTCCGTTTGCTGACACATGCTACTCTGGCATACCAGAAGCTATCAGCCCATGCCCAAAGCCCCGGACATCCCCGGACTGTTCAGATCTGAGAGTAACGCCGGCTCTGCTGTTTGGATGGTGGGGAACACTCGCACCATCTCCCCATCGACACGAACCTGTCGAGAAGGAGTCTGCCAGCGGACGTGCACAAGCCGCGTTTATGCAGCATGATGTGGATGTGGCGCCTGGCAGCGAGAGGCGGCCACCTGTCGTGGAGAGTACCTTTTGAGCAGATGTGCTCCGTGCAGCACAGTGCCAAGCTAGTTCGCTTTCATGACCTTGGCGACGATATGTCGTCGAAGCTTGCAGATTGCTGCCACTCCTTTGGCTTCTCAACTTTTCAGGAGAGTGAAGGTACTGGTCGCGACCTCGTCGTCTAAGATTCGCTTGCCAGCATCAAGGACGACCTCAGAAGTATAGGCCGACAAGATTCCTCTGCCCAGGCGTCTTTGAGGAGCTTCTGGTCACGCGCACTTAGGCTCTTGCCAGGCAGTTCCCAATTCTGTGCAAAGACAGGGCCTTGATCACAGTGCGAGGCATCAAAGGAAAGGGAAGTGAAGCCAAACCACTTGCCCGCACTTGCCTCGCCGGCCTCCTTCAGAGGCAGCTCGAAGAGGTGCTTCAGAGCCTTGGACCGCTGCGTATGGCTGCGTAAACAGTGGCAAACCACCGATTTTGAGGCACTGACGCTTGTCTCTCCGACGACCCGCACTGCAGACCTCACGTGCGAACACCGCGCGAGCTGTCCAGCTGCAAGCTCCGCCGGTGCTTCGGATGCGCGCCCATCGCAGGTCTCTGCGCGCTGCCACGGTCTCGTAGATTCACGCAGATTTGCGCATGCGCGAGGCTTCCGCTGGATGGTCGTGCTACGGCCGCGGCTCTTCGCCGACGACCCAGTCCAGCAAGTCGCCCGCCCTGCGCACCAAGTTCGGTGTCTTGCTACGACATGTCAATCAGGGTCTCCTCGGAAAGCGACAGGCATCGAAGAGGACCTGGACGCGCCACAAGACCAGCTGTCGGCAAAGCCCTGTTCTGGCCTTGGCCTTGTCTTCCTCATCGTCCACGTCTGCCTGGAAACTTTACAGACAGGGACCCGCAGAGCCACAAGGACTGGGACCCGGAGGCCTCCGAGCTCGATCTCGACAAGGCCGGAGACCAGGACCTCCACGCGAAACATCCGGCTTCGGCTCGTCAGAAATGCCACGAACTTCCACCTCGTCCTACGAGTCTGGAAAGGACTTGCTTCGGATCCATGAACGTCCATCGGAGTGGGGCCACCACATGCTAACCCCGCAGGGCGGTTCTGACGCGTTATCCTATCGTGGTCTACATACTATCTGGACGGCCGTGCAAAAGGAATCTTGTGAGCACGGTTCTCGAGTGTTCTGGAACTTGATTTCTCCAAGAAAGGAGAGCCTTCACGGCTAATGAGGCAGACAGGCAAGTGTGGCAATGTTGACATCTAGCAAATTGTCGCTTGCACCGGCGCGGCCCTGTTTATCCGGCGCTGTCGAGTCAGGGGCCAGCTGCCTGAAGAGAAGCGAGGTACCGGGAAGGCTCTCGCAACTGCCCTGGCCACCTGGCCTGCGACCGCACGGCATCGAGCACGGTGCGCTGCTTCGCCTGGGACACACATTCGGCAAGGAGGACGGTACCAATCAATCTGTCTTCGAAGCCTTTCCATTCCGGCCGTGACACGGCTGAGGAGTGGGCCAAATGAATGCATTCCAGGTTATGTCGCAGGAAGTTCTCGTTGTCCTGCATTCGCGAGGCCCACTTGCCACTCCGACCGAAGCACGAGTCACAAATTCCTCGATCATGGTCCCCACTTGGATGATCTGGGCATCCTGCTGCTCTGCATGACGCACTTGAGAACGAGCAGCACACCGAAAGATATGCAAAACTCTGTCACGCACACACAAAGACACAAGTCTGCACTAAATAAACTCCCTGGCCAAGCACATGTCAAGAAAGTTTCGGACGGTCTAGCTTGCGTGACGGTTGTAGCACCTCCCTCGCAGCCTGTCCTCTCCGGCCTTCTTGCGCCGGTCCAGCCGTGCTTCTGCCTTCGGCAGATTCGAAGTAGTTCTGGGTCAGTTGTGAGATCTGCGGACACGTGACAACGGCCTGACGTGTGAGATGTCCGGAGAGCTCCGTCTGATCGGCTTTGGCGGCGACCTGTCAAGCGAAAAAGTGGCTTCTCCTTGCTTGCTGGAACTTCATTCCAAAAAAGCAGGACATGTGGTTTCTGCTTCTTGTTTGGAAAAGGACTTCTCGAAAGAGGCTTCAAAGGGACTTAGAACTCTGCCCTCCCTCTTCTTAACTCCCCCAATTTCCCTTCTCAAGTCGATCTTGAAGTCTCTCTCAAGCTGCTTCAAGCTTAAAGTCTCTTCGAGCGCCTTCTCAAGACAGGGACGGAAAAGGATGAAGCTTTTCGACAAAACACACAAAGTGGCGTTGGCGGTCTCGTTTCTTCTGTGTTCTTTCGAAATTCCTGTGAACTGCATGGCGATCGCAGCTCTTTTCGATGGTGATGATGCTTGTGGTGATGATAACTTTGTCGATGGTGATGATGATAATGACGAAGATGATGATGGTGATGATGATGACGATGCTGTTGATGATGATAATGATCCGCGTCAGGACCATCATGGAGATGGTGCTGCTGGCGAACGCTCATGATGATGATGATGCGGAGGAGGAGGAGGAGGAGGATGGAGGTGATGACGAGGATGCGGATGAGGATGTGGGATGAAGATGAGCATGAGGATGAGGATAACGAAAATGATGATGATGATGCCGACGATGATAATGTTAATTGTAATGATAATGTTGACTATGATGATGATGACGATGACGATGATGATGAGATGATGCTGATGGTGATGCTCATGCTGATGCTGACGGGGATGGGGATGGTGACGGTGGCTGCGGCTGCTGCTGCTGCTGCTGCCACTGCCTCTGCCACGGCCATTGCCACTGCCCCTGCCACCGCTGCAGCTCCCACTGCCACTGCCACAGACATGAGCACAAAGTGCTTGGGCCCGACGAGGGGACAATTAAGGCCTGGAAATGAAGCCAGATCGTACTGGAGAGCTTGAAATCCACATAGTGAGAGTTCGGCGACTCCCGTACCTGGGAACTAGCCGCCAGTTCATCCCGTATGGCACTTGCACAAAGCTGAAATCAGCTCCATTCCGGTTGAGCGGACTTCATCCAGCCTCCAATACGTGGATCGAGTCCCACACGCCCGTCTTTCCGTCGCCTCGGACTGCTTGACACAACTTCAAAGCACCAGGTACGAAAACTCTCATGGTATTGGTCAGATCACTCTCCGACAATGAGTAGCACGAATCAAGCAGAACGATGAATCCACGGTTCAGTTCTTTGAGTGGGCCAACAATATCTTGAGCTATTGCGGTGTTCTTGCTATCCATGCTCCTACCACCGTTGCAACGGAAAAACATCGTGACGATCCTCACGACTCTTCGCAGTAGTACAAATCATCCTTCTTTGTGAGTGTTGAGTGCTGGCAAGTTGTACCACTGCAAACAAGTTCTTGTTTTTCTCGATCTGCTTACAACTCTGTGTAGCATTCTGCCAGTATTGCTACAAATCCTGTCTGCCTTCTTATACTAGACTCTCCGATCACGTGTCATCTTCATAGTCTGACCACACTTCAGGTTCCTTGCAGCTGCAGAACAGCAGATGGCGGGCCGAGGGCTGTGGTGTTGCTGCTTTTCGAGTGAGGGCAGCCAGGGGTTGCTTCGCCACCTAAAACCCTTCGACAGAAGCAGCTGTTTAAAAGAAAACTGACGATAACCATGGCAAAGAGAATAGCAGTATGATTGTTATGAGTTGTTTCATAACTCAAACGACTCGCCACAATCACATCAGGAGCATCAGTGGTTTATTCAAAAGCTCGCAGCATCGGCTCATGTTTCCGCTCCATCATGTTTACCAAGGACAATCATGAAAAGATCAGCATTCACCCCAAGACGTGCACAGCCTCAATCCGTCAATTCGCTTAAGATAAGGGTGTTGTTCTAGATCTTGGCTGCCACGGACTGCTGAATCCGCCGCGTGGCGCTGTCCTGCTGCTGGCACACGCAGCTTGCCTCCCGTGTCATATTCCAGCGCCATCACCTGGAAACGCAATCCAGCCTGGATGGGTCAACGGCGTTCTATCAGCCAACTTCGTCTCTCGCTTTTGAATCTTCGTCAATCAGACACATCGCGCTCACAACTGGGAAAAAGATCGTTGCGAGGCCAGGCTCAGCTGCAGCGTCGCACCCGAGATTGTGTTTTTCAGACCGCCGGCGTTTTCCCCACTCCAACAATCATACCGGGCGATTCATGGCCGCCAGAATCTACACGACACCGACGAGCGTTCAGGTTTGTGCGCTGTCCAGGGCTTGGAGCCGCATGCGGATCTGTTCATCAATGTCCTCGGTAAACATGAGTGCCAATGCCAAAAGTATGCGACCCGGGCACAGCCAGTTGTGCAGTGCAGGGTGGTCGTCATCGAATGCCGGAACAGTGATGCAATGTCACCCAATAGTGCTCGGATATGTCACGCATAGCCACATTGGCACAGTAAAAACGAGAAATGCAGACACCAGGCCCCCAAGACGAGAGAAAACGAGAAGTGGAGACCCGACGGTGATGGTGATGATGATGGTGATTGTGCTGGTGATGGTCACTGGGCCGCGAGGCCAGCATCAAGCATCCTTGGCATAGCATGAGCCCCTACAGCAATGGTGTGCAGCAAGAAGCCCAAAAACCTCTGCCTGGCCACCGACCACAGCCCAACCGATGCTCGTGATGCTGGCCCGGCGGTTCGGAAATCAGTAAAGAAACACAGTAAATGTAGAAAACAGCACACACCACACGACGTGGACAGCGATGTTGAAATCCTTGTTGCCTGCCTAGACCTGCCCTCAAGGGCGCATTTAGCTACAATACCGGACCACCTCCAAAGCTCTGTCAAACAGTATAATCTCAGGCACGCGGTTTTTTGGGCGTCAGAGCTTCTGGTGTGGTATCCGAAATATCTCGGTACCAGACCAAGGACCTTGGCGAGCTCCTTGTGGACCAGGAATGCGCCGGCGAAGCCCTGCAGTAGGGGCAATTCAAACTTGCGAGCGAAGGCATTGAAGTGACAAGAAATATGGACTAGACAGCTAGGTCTTTAGGACTTTGAGGCGTCGAATTGAGATTTGCATTGGCAGCATCGACATGGCCAGCAGCTACCTCCTCCTCGTCTCAAACATTCAAGCCAGGAGTTTGCAGATCAATACTACGAGCATCGCAGTGGAAACTCAAGATACTGCCACTCATTCGTGTCAACCGGCCTCATCAAGGTCCCAGAGGTAGACAGACGACACGCCACCCTGAAAGCAAATGGACTGTCGACGTGCCACTGTACACAGCTTCTACTGAGCTTTGCAAGTTCTGGACGTGACCTCGTAGTAGCTCATGACATAGGCCTCGAACACCTGCCCCAGCAGGAGACTGCTGTAAAGCCCTCCAAATCCACAGAAGGGCTCCACCTCATTGAAGCTTTGCTCGAGTCGCTTCAAGCGTGCAGACGGCCGGAAGAGTCTCTCCTTCACTGCACAAAAGGAGAACGCAGCGTAGCTGCGAGGCCGAAGGCTGTCAGGAAAACCTCCTCAGCCTCGCCACCAGGAGGCACAGGGATGTACCTCGTTCAAGCTCTTATTGACTGCTAGTGAGCTAGTGTCTGTGACAATGACGAATGCCGCCTGTCGGACCAGGGAGATCGATGCGAGCCTTCAAAGCATTGGCATTTACCCCACGACACCAGCCACCTTCTTCTTCAAGAGGCACTTGCCTCCATCAAAGTTGTAGTCGGACGCAACGAAGTACCTGCCATGAAGGACAGCAGGCAAGGCCTGTCCCGTAGTGCCCTTAGCTCTGCAGGTGCGCATGATCCAGCCTGTTTGCTTTGAGATCTTCCTTCACCTTCAAGGGTCTGGAGACGTATGGAGCCAGACCAGACTCCTGTCACAAGCTCTATGTCCACCAACCAAAGCACGACGATCAATGCAAGCATCGCTGCACGATCTTTTCCCGTTGCAATGAACGCGGGCCGTGAAGAGGACTCCGCTCGCTGGCCCCAACCTGTTGCGCAGAGCGTGCTCGGGCAAGGGCGACAGATTTGCGTTGGCTTCCACCACGAGAAGCATTCGCAACAGGACTTTTTATCTCTGCCTTGCTACACATGGCAGATTTTCCGCAGCTTTGGTGCTAGGCACCTTGAGACGATTAAGATTCAGGACATTGCTGGTGACCGGCCGAAGAACGAAACTTGTGAGTGTGATGCTCTCACACGAAGAACTCGGTCACACATGTATGTTGCCCGAATCGCTGCAGCATTTAGCACCACTGCTCGACAGCGATGCATCAACCCTGACAGCGAGCATGCCCTACATCCCTCAAGCCCTCAGAGCTGATCGCGCAATCGGCACGATACTGACTCATCTCTTTTGATGCAGGTGGTTTGGAGATGAATGAAACAAACTTTTTAACACGAATGCCTCCGCAAGAAGTGTTTCCTGGGCTGCAAGCATGCAGAAGTGTCACTTAAACCAATGCGTAATATTTGTAGCCCTCAGCGAAATACTTGACACACTTTTGCATGACCTCCAAAATAACAAGTTGAACCGCACAGATTCCGGTATTATGCGATGAGTCTGCTCAAACGCGGCAAGCATCAATCTCCTGGTTTCGCCACTTTCCGGTTGGAAGCTTCTGCATGAACAGCATGAGTTGCTGGAAGTCCATCTGCTTAAGCTGCGGAGACCAGTAAATGAGGAACACTGCACAGACCTTGGCAGGGGATTCTCCTAACTCCATGCCCCCCATGAGCCCTGGAGACAGACCTTCGTATCATGCAACTCCGGGGAGCAGACATAGACGTGGAACGAGGAGAACCCCTCCAGTGGCTCCGCGATGTATGTATCCCAGAGTCGTATGACACATGGGAACGGGAACTCGCGAAGAAGCAAGCAGTTCATCCACCTGAAAGAAAGCTGCAAGAAGTCCAAGCCTTGCGACTCCAGATGCTCGTACAATTTCTGGTCTATTCGATGGACAATCTCCTTTAGTTTCGCAACCATCTGCTGTATTCCTGGCTGGCCTGCGGTATAGTGGTCTTGAATGTCACTGAGGAACTTGGTGAGACACCAGTACGCACCGGCCTCTACGGAGTCCAGCATTTCGTCAGTGGCAGCATCCACATCAATGTCTTCAGGCAAGCAGTCAAGTTTTGATGCCAGCAGAACCACTACAAAAGGTGTCGCAATGTCATTAATCCCCTGCACATAGCCACTGGCCGGGTGCCGTATGGACCAAATAAAAAGGACCCGCTCCAGGAGTTGATGTATCCGCGGGTGACTGAAGATGGGTAAGCCCGGCGATGTCCGCGGGATGTCTACACGAATTTGCCGCAGAATCGCCGCTGAATCCACATCACTCAAACCATCTTGGCCTGACTCGATGGGCGCGTAATGTCTCCTCCGAAGCTCGTCATACTCTTCTCGCTTTTTCTGCAATCCTGGCCCTTGCCTGTCTTTGACTGGGGGCAAATATCCCAGCAACATCTGCCAAGCTTCTGCCCGAATTTTCGGATCCTCCTCCGGTGCGCCGGACCATAGGAGCTCCCGCAAGGCGGCCAAGTCGACACTGGGCAAGGACAGCCTCAGACCACTCAGCCACTCTACACGAACAAAAACTGCACAGAGCCTGACTGAAGCTGGGCACGGCCAGCTATGGCGGAGCTCCTGCTCCCGCTTGGGAAAGGGAAAAGTGAGAAGAATAAATATGTTGATTTTTTTTTTGGTGTGTTGTGTTTCTTTTGGTATTTGTTCTTTTTGTTGGCAGTGTTGTTGCTTTTTCCTTGGTCAAACACTATGTTCCTTACATTCTGGACGGAGTTCGTGCCTACCTTCCTACCTACCTTCCTACCTTCCTTCCTCTCCAAAATGTGGAAGGAACCAAGGTTTCCTAGGAAAGCCTACGAACATGGCACGAAATCCGTCCAAAATGCAAGGAAAATGGTGTTTTCTCTAGGAAAACCTAGGAATCGGACCAAAAAAAGGCCCCAAGAAATAGGCCCTCGAAACCAAACGGAGGCTCGGCAGAGAAACGAAAAGGATGAAGTTGAGAGCTGGGAGGCACCAAGCAGGCTTGTCGAAAAGAAAAGCAGCTAAGATGTATGCAGGCAGCGTGCAAGCTCAACGACCCCCAAGCATCATTCTGCCAAGCAGCAACCGATAGAATTTCTGCGCTTTTGCAGAGCGCCCAGTGTCAGAGGCAGAGGAGGAGGAGACACTCTGCATCGATCAGTGTGGCAGTGCCTCTAGAATCACTGCCGATTCAAACGCCTGGGTTGCTTTGCTGTGTTTTGAAGGCTTCTGCAAACGAAGGTCTGCACGATCCACAATCCAGCAGGCTTGACTCGAAAAGCAGCTTCTTTGTGAACGCGGCAAAACATGTCTTAAATGCGAGGAGGCTAGCCGAGAAAGCTGCGTGATGGTGCGCAACATTCGAGCTCAAGGCTGAGACTTTGCCGGACACCAGAGACACCCAAAGCCCAAAGCAATGCTAAATCCAAGCTCTTCTACATCTCTTCACAAGATCATGTCCTCAAAACATCACACGCTGCACGCTGCAAGCTCCACAGAACAGGACAGCGCCGAGCCTTCGCTTCTCGACCCACCATGACGCAAACACCAAGCAGCAAAGTCGGCTGTTGCATTCCAAGCAGTGCTTGGAGATGTCTAGTCCGGCTAAGCTATGAAGCCTTGTTGGCAAGCATGGGTTGGAATGGGATCTGGACTCGTCGCACCAAGTCACCAAGCAGCTGCTAGGCCGTCCACTGGTACGTTCCTTCCCTCGAGCCAGGACGGGTATGCAGGCGACTCCCATGCAAACAACGGCAGTCCAGGAGAGGAGAGATGGCCACGAGGGAATCGATATCCGCTTCCAGGTCCTTCTGACAGCGCAAAGAAGATACGCTGCGAGAAGCTTTTCTGCCGTCTCCTTCGGCGGAAGTCTCTGCAAAAGCCCCAGAGCTGCGGCTGTGAGCCTTTGCTGCTGGCGCTTATCCTTGCATGCTGACAATCAGAGATCCCAGCACAAGAGACACGTGTCTTGCGGGAACCTCTGACAAGGCAGAAGACACCAAGGCAGTCAGTCCAGCCATGGCAGGGCTGCTTGAACATCATGGGGACACGTCTTCTGCTTTCTGGGGGCTCTGCACTGCATCAGGCGTCTATGCGTCTATCCGTCTATGTGTGTGTGTGTGTGCTTGTGTGCTTGTGTGCTTGTGTGCTTGTGTGCTTGTGTGCTTGGACCTTGATATGGGACCCGTGGCTGACCGGTGGAAAGGTTCGAGGTCTAGTTTTGACCGCTGGTTGTCGCTAGATGGTTTGCCTTTAAGACTCGTGTCAGCAAGCCAATGCTGCGCACTGAAATCACAACGATCTTGTCTTCGTTGGAATGCTATTCAGAATGTCTGCTTGAGAGCAATAGCAGCTGCAACGGCCCCATTGGAAGGTTGTGCCTGCTGAAACGGAACGATAACTCCAGCTGTTGGTGGATAGCTTCTGTTGCATCATTGCTGCGCCACATCCCACCCGCTAAGCATGGCACACACCTCCCCTTACCCCCTCATTCCCACCTTCTGTTTCATTTGCACTCTCGCTGATCAGGCTTAGAAGGTGGGTGCTGAATGGGAACGTCGCATTACGATGCAAATGTGAAAGGCCCTTTGTCGAAGTATGCCCAACTAACATGCACAATGGGCTGTTCATTGAGCCAGTCTGAAAAGTCACCCCACAGGGGCAGCGGAAGAGATGTGCGAAGAAGACAGCACCCAAAGCCAAGGCCAGCTTTCCAACATCTTCAGTAGGGCCGAGTAGTAGCACCAGAAACTCGAAACATGACGACCTAATCTTTCCACAGGGCAACGAACATCAACCAACATGTATATGTAAACTACTGCCTTCTCCTTTAAACCTCGCACGCAGGTTCCTTTTCCTGGGCACGATCTCATCCTCGAGTCCCTCAGAACCTCAAGGGAGTGTCAAGCGCAGCTTCCTGTCACAAAGGACAGCGAGTCTAAGCTGCGCGGCCTTACTATCGAGAAGCACAGGCACGCACCTAAGGTACGCGGCTGCATCTGCGGCGAGATTCAGGCCCTGCTTGAGTCCCATCGGATGGCCTGCAGTAGCTCAGTAGCATGTGCTCGCAACGTGCTCTTGCGAGACTCTGCAGGCCGCTGCCCAGGCTGCCTGGCTTCGCCTTGCTGAGCAGAGCCAAGGGAGCTTCCTTGCCACGGGACTCAGGGAGGAAAGAGGGTTTAGGGCACCTGCAGAACCTGCCTTGTACATGGCATCGAGCTTATCCTGTGATCGTTTTGGTCGCGGGCTGCATCGCAATGCCTGCAACCGGCCTTGACTCCATGCTTTTCGGCCCAGTCTTTGCCCTCCATCGCCTATCACCACGTCACAGACACTGCGAGTCCACAGATTTTAAGCCATTCAGGCCTGAAGGGCTTCGTCCAGCTGCCTGCGGCTGCACTGTAGCGCACACGAAGATGCTCCAGCGCGCTGTGCTTGCTGCATATCAGAGCTGAGATGATGGCTTCATCACAGCCACATATTCAGCCACGGTCTTGTCGTGCTGTTTCTGCAGCGGCACGGGCGGCGTTCGCTGCAAATCGTCCGGGTCAGGTTTCATCGGCATGGCGGATCATGGTGGGCATGGACTTGGCACTTCAGCGGTGCCTTCAGGCGAGCCTTCTCGTTGATGGACCCAAGCCGCGACTGGCAGACAGGTCAGGATTCGGCTTCCAGAGGTGAATTGTTCTGCTGGTTCAAGCTCACCCGAATCTGCTGCAACCAAAACCTCTTTGGAAGCTGATGCAAGCAACTTGCAAGCATGCAGCGCGAGCAGTGTGCACACATGCTTTCTCAGCGCTACTTGGTCCGGCTCAGGCGCAAGAACCAAGCCCAGTTCATGGCCTCGCAGGAATGTGGGTACACGAGTTGGTGCCATGCAGTCCGTGAGTCACCGGCATAAGCTGCAGCAGCTCCCGATAGCTGCAGCATCAACCTACGTCATGTCGCCATGAAAACAAAAAAACAAGAAAGCTAACAAGTCTTCCGAAAACAGGCCACGGCTACATTTTGTCGGACACATGCCGTCTGGAGGCGACTAGAAGAGACCTTGCCAGTCGAGTAAGACACGTACAGTACAGTGCAGAAGATCCTCGCAACTTGACGAAAACTTCAGCTCTGCGCATGCAGAAGGCACCATTCAGTATCCGTGACAGTCCGAAGATCCAAAGGGTACAAGCTCGCAGGACCTTGATCACCTGAGCCATGGCAGTCAAACAGCCAGTTTCTATGATTACTTTTGCTGACACTGAGCCCCGGACAGGTTCCGCTTTGGCTCGCCGGGCTAGTGCCAGGAGTCTCAATGGAACAGATGAAGCCTGTTCAATTGGGACAACTGACAGGTCGGCTGCACAGACAAGCACTGTTCGGTCTTTACCGCATACATGTGCCAGCACGGTGGTTGTCCAAAAAACGCCATGGCAGTAGTTTTCAGGGTGTGAAGATGGAGAGGAGCAGACGAACAAGCTAACGGCGCAGCTGCATCTACACTCAAACTTCAGAAGCTGGAGAGTTGCAAGCCTGGCTCTACAAAGGGCGCTATGGTATCGATCGGAAGAGATGCAGCGGAAGCGGGAACTGCGAGAAGCGAGATGAGCAGCGAATGCTTGCGGATGATTATCTTCTGAAGCAGAGAAATGACGGCAGCCCCAATACCTGTGCAGGCCGACCTCTGCCAAGTAAGCAAAGGCAAGCGTGCACCGGCGTGCTTCAAGACCTGGCCTCAGGAGCTGAGGACAAAAAAACTTCCCAGAAAGGGCGCTGCTAATACTGAGAAGCTGAGAAGCGGTGCCCCGGCACCAAGCAGCTCCAATTCGCCAAAGTTTGTAGGGCGTGATGCCCTAGCCTCGCAAGAGTGTTTAGTCAAGTTTAGTCGAACCCCTGCCTGCATGGACCAAGCTTGGTGCCTTTCACGCCACATATGTGGACGATGTCCCCAAAGGCGGCAGCCAAAGATCTCATTGCGATTCAAAGCGACCGAGCTATGCGCGATTCGCAGAGCAAAACTTGTAGCGCAAGGCACATACAGGGCGTCTGCCCAGAAGTATCCAAGGGAACGGGCAAACCTGATACACGAGGCAACATCGGTCGCCACACCCGGTATGTCCAAATGGCACAGCACTCGGAACGGAGCATGGCAGTGGCGTTCGCATAGGCGCGAGGTGAAAGCACCAGCACCTTCATGGCCACTGAATCACACGCATTGACGCCACCAAACCAACAGAACCTTTGCAGTGAACTTCTCAGATGTCATACGAGTCATACCTCTCGAGATGCGCACCTCGGACTCTTCGTCATCGCACTGTTTACGGCGCTGCTTCGACCTGAATGTGGGAAACTCCGCAGGAATGTCTTCTTTCTACTGCCCCACTGTCCAACCGTTTCGCTGGGAAAGTGCGGGTGAACAAGAGAGAAAAGCATGCGCCAAGACATTGCTGCATGAATCAGCTCTTGCCAAGCCTCCATCTTTCTCGGACCCCACAATTTCCAGCTCAAACCTTCAGCTTGATTTATCCTCTGGGCTCGAACTATCTCTCTCTCGAGGGGCCCTAGGCCCAAATAGAGCACCCTGTCCCTTCTCCACCATCGGCCCCCCGGATTGTCCACATACGTCTGCGTGCGTGTCCGGTCCGGGCCTAAGTTTGTCCCTGCTTCTGTCTCTGTCGGTCTGCCTGCGCAGAATGCGAGCGGCGATTAAGCTTGTCCAGCTTTCACGATCTCACCCTGACAATGTGCATCTTTTGGAAACCCATCCAGTCCTGGTCTATGTGGACCCACGTCTGCGGCTTGCAAGAGATTGCAAAAGCTGCTGGCCATCCTGCCAACTTGCCAAGCAGCTTGACCTCTGCCTTGAGCCCGGTTGGAAAGCCAGTTGTCACAGCACTTCTTCTTGGAGGAGAGGGGCCACATCTGCTCTGAAAGCTTGGGTTCCCTGCGCGCCACTCGCGGCAGATGCTGAGACCTCAGAAGGCTGAAAGGAAGCAGTACAGAAGGAAAAGCTGGCTCTGTGGCCAATAGAAGCTGCCCGCATTGAGGCTTCGGCACAGCATGTGTACAAAGAATGACAGAGATCGACTACGTCCTGCAAAGTCTCGTGAGAAGCTACCCGCAAAACTGTGGTCTATCAACAACACCGGCCTCCGCAGCGTCCGCGTCCTTGAAGGACCTGACTGTTGCCTCCCGTTCCACACATGTTGAATGAACGTCGGGTGGGAATGTGATGCAAGGATGCGGCGTTACGAATCGTTGCGCACCAAATGTTTCAAGGATCTGAAAGTGACCCCGGCGACATTCCATTGCTGAGGCCCCTTCAAAGAGCAGAGCAGCCACTGCTCCACCAGCTGCTGCTTGAACAAGAGTAGAATCTTGTGCCTGACGGGACAAAGCAGATCTCCAACGGGTGGTCCCTTTTGCCACTCTCCTTTCGTCGTCGTCCGAACTTGCACTCTCTGTCTGCGAAGCTTCGCAAGATTTCGCAAGGGAACCAGTGAATAACACTAGCATGCTGATTCGCGTCTCCACAGGGATTAACAACAGTGCTTCAGACGTGTCTCCAAGGAAAGATACAGCGTCAAGTCGCGCGGCGCTGCCTCATTGTCCGTGCTCGACTTCATGGCAGAGGGCCATGCGAGGCTACTTCCACACTCTCATGTGTTTCACGCTTTCAGCTCAAGTAGACTGTAGACTCAGCCTGTTCCTTTGTCTCCACACTCAGGGTTGGCGAGCGTTGGGTAAATGGCTCCGAACTGGTCGGCGGACACCGAGCATGCAACGATACGATGGAAGAAACAACAAGCCCAAAGTGCATCGTGGAAACCTAGAAAAGCAACTGCATAACAACACGTGCCTCTTCAGTCAGAGCGTCGCGGATAATTGCCGTCATGGCTTTCTTGGACTGGCCAACATGGCACACGCAAAAGGGGCAAAGCTGTGGGTTTAGGGTTTAGGTGTCGACGGTCGAAGACAACTTGAATGTGCCTCTTTGTAGGTAGCTGTTTCCTCCGAGTAGTAGCGGAGGTAGTCATCGACAACCGACTAAGTCCAACAGCGTATGGGTCATTTCCTGGCACCAGCTGCGTCGAGGGCCGAACATAGAGATGGGCGACGACCTCGCCCTGAGCAGGCTCCGACGACCTGGTCGAAGAGAGAAAGAGACTTTACCCAAGGCCGAAAGGTCCAAGGATCCAGGCTGCGCTTCGTTTCTGAAAACCGTCCGCAGCGCTGCACCTTCGCGGCAAGCAAACCATGCAAGTGGCGATTGAGTATCGCAATCTGCCTTCAGTGCCGCCAGGCCAAATGGCCAAGAGCAGGAGCGGCAGCAGCATGGCACCTCCAGACCACAATTGCCAGGCTGGCTTTCAACCATCACTCGCTAGCATCCCGGCCTGCGCCCGGACTCGGGTGCGTGTGCACCCTCTCCAGTCCAGGCAGCTGCGAAGCATGCCAAGCACGTAAGGGTTGCGCATGCTGTTGTCGACTTCACGTCTTCTCCAACGCTGTTTTCCTCCCGCGTCTTCAAAGATGACCTCCTAGACCTCCTTGTCCCAAAATGGAATGCTCTTAGAGACCCTAGTCATGGGGTTGTCACAACAAACGGCGAAAACTGGAACTTCATGTCCCGTTCTGCCGTCACTGTTAATCTCTCATTCCCCACGATTGAACGTGAGGTCCTCGTAGAAACGGAGGCAAAGAACACGGTTGCACCTTGCGGGCGAAGGCTTCTTGCAAAATGTCCTTTTACAGGTGCGATCTGTTCCGACAGCCAATGCAGCTGACCGACGTCCTCAGCTCTGCGGAGTCGAGGGGGCTGAAGGAAGGTGTCGTTTTGTGCAGCTCACTTAGCGATTCCTGCTTTGGCATTGTTGGCGCTCCTGCCGGGACGCCGGGAGCTGCTGATCACGAACAACTTCCGAACAGCGTCTTGCTGCAAAGGCAGCATTCTGCTGTCATACTGTGATGGAAAAACAGGTCATCGAATATGACAAATTTCTCACGGCGTCTTCCAAGCGACAACTCACGTGCATCTAAACGGGCACATTCAAACAGTCGGTCTTGCTCAGTCATGGTGGGATTTCGGCAACCGGCCCACAGCGAAGAAACGGGCGAACGACCTGTCGCGATATCAATCTGATCTGCCCCGGCTACTTGATGGAAGCATTCAGCAAGTAACCTCGTCTGCGGGCTGCGCCGCGCCAGCTATGGCATCCTGGAGAAGGGATTGGATGTGTACACACATGGTGCAAGTTTGAAGTGTTCATCAATCGTGCTTCGCTGTGAAAACATCCGGCGAATCAGCACTCGACTGCCTGCAAGGAGCTTCGACGTCGGAGATGCAAACTGCGAAATGTATGGCTGTGCATCTGCGCAAACAGGCCCGACTTGCGCCGCATGCACCCCCATCCCCAACCAGCACCCGCAACAAAATTACAATCATATCTGCAATCATCCCACATCGGAAACGTGTGGGGGTTAAACACATCTATTTTTGACCCTCCACCCTAAACAATACACGCGGACATGAACACATGATTGCAATGAAAGAAGCGGGCATGATTTGTCGCTCTCGCCACATTCCGTTCACGAGTGAAAAACTCTCACACGTGCTGCGGGTGTGCACAGCAAAGAAGAAGCCTCGGGATGTACACATAGACGTAGATGTGCACGTGTCGGTATTTATGTATATATGATGTATATGTGTGTATGTGTATACATATATATATGTACAAATGTACATATATATATACAGATAAATAATCCATGCTCTACAAGCCCACACCTCGACGGGGCATCCCATAGCCGAGCTTGACGTCCTAGTCCAAGTACGAGGCGTGGTCCAGCTCCCAGCGCGCTTCGAAAAGCGCGATGTGCACAACCTAGAGAACAAACACCACACGGAAGGAAAGAACTTACCGAGCGGAGTTTCGCGGAAACCAGCCGTGCCAATCTCGTCCTGTGGGCACGCACAAGAAGGCGCACACGTGGCACCAAGCATCGGACACCTTGGAATGCCTTGTGCGTTTACTGATCTGTTTGGTTACCCGTTTATGCATTTATTGCTTTATTTTATATTCAGCTAATATTTACAGTCATAACTTTTTTGTGCTCACAAATATTATGTCCACACATATTTACCGTATATGTTATACATAACATAACGTATATGATATGCGTTATGTTATGTTTGTAACATGAACACCTGACATGATGAATCCAAAACGCCTCTTTGCTGCATTAGGGGTGCTTTGACAACGCAAAAAATACGATCTCACTGCATCGATCGGGGCTCAAAACTTCCAACACATCCGTAAAACTGCAAACATTGAAAATCATGCAAAGCTCCAAATCCATAAGCAACATGTTGAATGCAAGTTAGTGGCTCGCCCAGGAAGCTTGAAGCTTTATCATAGGTTGAGGGGCTTAAACAACATATGGGAAACCCGAACGTCCTCCAAGCCGCTAAGCAGCTTACAATCTGCAACCTACAAGAACACAACAAGCCCGAATGAAAACGTCGAAGCTAAAGCCCCAAGGAAGATTCAAGCCTACGAATATCAGAAATTTGCACCTGCGGCCCGGATGCCACACAAGTCCGAAACGCCAAAGCCTGCTTCAATGACGTGGGCCGGAAAAGCGATGTGCTTGACACCTTGACATGTGCTGGCGAAGCATGAACCCGAAACCCGAAAATCCAACAACCTCGAGCACCGCCTGGCCGTAAGCTGTAGTGGGCCTCGAGAAGCCCGAACAATTTCGATTCGACATTCATGTCCGTTCTAAACATGCAGGAAAAACGCTATGCCTAAACTCTCAAACGCTGCGACGACCTCAAAACCTTAAACCTAAACAGCTTAAACGTGAAGATGATGCCTCAAAGCTTGCTTGCACATATGGCAGCCGGAACACGCTGAGCTACAAAATCCCTACAGCACCCAAACACTTGAACATTGAAACCCTGACAGCCGTCCCATGAAAAAATCGAGATTTGTGCACGGCTGAAGCTGCGCAGCAAACTTGCACATTTTTACCTTCAAACCCTGCACCATGAACAGTTAGCCTGCTACAGCACGACATATCTCCCCAGAGGGGTCCCCAAACTAAAACCCTGGCATGGGCGGACAAACAGAAGGTCGCATGCCAAACGTGTTCCGCTCAGGGTCGTCGTCGTTGTAGTGCTGTCGCTCTTGCGTTGGTGCCAACAGCAAAAGAAAAAAGTATCTCCTCAAATGCCTTCAACACTGCCAGAGGCCTTAGATGCACAGCGGTGGCGTCCTCAAATCCGCTCTGCAGCCGCAATTGCTGGACGTCCGCTAAGTGCCAATCCGACAAGGCACCTCTTAATTCCCATCCGACTTTCTTCGGAACAATCCTGAGGTCCAGGGCGTCTAGGCGGACAACCAGCCGGTTGCCAGCACGATGAAGGCCGTGCTCCGCAGCTGTTTTCCTGATTTGGCTCGCATTGGAGCTCGCAGCCTCGCCTTCCTCCCTGGCACACCACAACAGCGAAGGTGCAGAAATGCCGAAGTCAGCCCAATTGACCGGACAGAGGAAGCCTGCGATCTCATGAACAGCACCACTCGCCGCCAGCAAAGCTGCGGCACACTCCCGGGTGACGCGGACTAGGCCAATCACCTCATCCAGACTCATCCAGTCCCTTGGTGACCCAGCCCCAGGTGTCAACAATAGCGTCGGGGTCAGCAAGAAGGATCCGACCAATGTCGGGACAATGACTCTGCTCAGCACACCGATGTCCGGCAACGCTGAGTGATTTGTCGGGTGGTGCTTGACAATGATCTGAAGACCGGAGCAATGATCTGAAGACCGGAGCAAGAGCCTCGTCTTTGAAAGGCTGCCAGACACATCACGGGTTTCAGGGTCCTTCGGTACTGGCACACACTGTTAACTATAGCGGCGCGGTGGAGAACTTTCCACCCGATGTGCGTACTTCAGCATGACAGCCCTAGCGGGTGTTTTGTCGATACGAGTGCGCTCTTCCAAGGTGTAGGGCCTACGGACGAAGCTTTTCATCCACGAAGGGCTGCAGCGCTCACGGCCACGAGTGACATCTCGACCATCTGGGTCTTATCGGAGTTTTCTCTCATCCCTACACGACGACTCCATGCCGCCCTGATCTGACCCATTGAACATCTTCACGGAAGTTGGCACACCAAGAAGATCTGCCGTCCATGTAGATTCTGGTGACACAGCGGTAGCCACAGAGCGGCTGACAGGAGCCAACCGGCATCCCTGAGGGACGACTTCAGCCCTCAAAAGAAAGTGGCCGCCGTGGCCATCGAAGCATACTCGTCTGTCGTCCGCTACTGCTTGACAAGTTACTCAGGGCAGGCCAACCGACTTGTTGAAAACATCGCGTGTGGCCGAGGCCGACATGCGATCGTAGGCCTGAGCCGAGTCTAGGGCGGTGACCACTCCTGACTGTGTAGCTAGAAAGCCTCGTAAGGTGAAAGCAGGCGAAGCAAAAGTATGCAGCACAACAGTAGCACAACACACACCTTTTGTTGACACTGTTTTTGTGAATCGTGGCAGTGCACAAGCTGGCTGATGGTACATACGTCTCGCGATCGGAGGGCGTTGATCGAAGGTGATTGCTCATGCTCGGGTGCTCACCTGGACTCCAAGAACATACATGATATGACAGCTGTCTTGCACGAATGCTAGTTTAGCGGCGGTGTGGAGAATCTAAGTCGCGTGATGCACAGCTGGCGAAAACCTAAATCGGAAAACCCGAAAAGCCCAATCCTAAAAACCTCAAATCCCAAAATCGAAAAACAAAAATCATGTTCGGGACTTGTGAGTGGGGCTGCTGATCTAGGGAGCTCAAGAGAATAGTTCATGTTTGGATTCTAGCCCTTTTGGTTTAGGCGATTTACGCCTTTCGTGTGACGTGTTTTTTCTGTTTTCCGGTTTAGGCTAGTTCCGCCAATCACACTGTCTAGGCATCAGGGTTTAGGGAGCCCCTTTCCCCTCCTTTCAATCCCCTCCCCAATGACCTACCAGAGCATCTAACCACGTGCCACTTCCCGGCCCCCATCCGCCCCCCACTTCCCCCCCCGGCCCACTCTTCGTCGTGTGCCCTTGTGCACTCTGAACCTGCTAATATTCACCTGCGACGGGCCGAGGCGGAGGACACGAAGCGTTTACGATCATTGTTGTGGTTGCTCTGGTTCTGTGCTTGCTCTGGTTCTTCTTCTCATTCTTGTTCTTCTATTATTGTTGCTTGTTGTGGTGCCNGCGGCTGCTGCTGCTGCTGCTGCTGTGTCTGGTCTTGACACACCCTTCCACACTGAAAACGTGTTAAACGTGTTGGAATGCACGGCCCAGCACCGATTCCTGAAACAACCCTCACAGCCGCCATTGCCACTTCCGCACGCAACGGAGCAAGGTGAAAGGCTTCTTGCTGCAGCTCAACTGTTCAGCCGGGACACTACAACGCTATGTATCAACCGACATGGGGAAGACATCGTAGACTAACCATATTCTAGTAGGTGCTCAGACAACAGCATTTCCGGCAAGACCCAGCTACAAACCTGTGCAAGACGAGGCCGAGCTCCTGAACGCGAAATTACAGCAGAAGCCGTGGTCCACTCCCCGCCGCCGTCATGTTTGGCGAGATAAGTGGGCTGTCTGTGAGCCTTCTGTCGTGACCTGGTCGCAGCAGCTATGGGGGTAATCAACAGTGATCGGTGACCCTCTCCCGCCGCACAAGAAACCGCAGGTTCGACTGTCTTTGTTGCCAGCACAACAATAATCGGGAAAATGAAAGCACAAACGCTTTGCGATGCGCTTCCGAGAACGCGGGCTTGCAGTCTGCAGAATGCTCTTGCCCTACAGTGTGGATATCAAAGTATGGGTTCGATATTTGCCTGCTCGCTGCAGCCATGGCGGAAGCACTTTTGCTTGCCGCCACTAGTTTGTTTACAAGCGTCGCTCGCTGTAACTCCTGTTCCGCATCACGCCGGCAGCTGAAAAAATATATGTTGCCGCAGAACAGAGAGACTACCAGACTTCTGGGGCTGTCTTTGCTGCCATCGCGACCAACTACTAGCAACCATTGGACCAGTCTGCGTTTTGCAGTGGGCGCAAGTGAAACCGAACGTGAGCAGGTCCTTGTCGTGCCACTTTCCTTTCTGATCTGCGAACGGCACACATGTGCTCGCTCAAAGGAAAAGAGTCCACCTCAGACGCCCTGATTTAGGACAGCGAAGCATGGCCTGAACGCTGCACGCAGATCCAAGACTCACACGTAAAAAACGCACTGTAGCAGCTTGGAACCAAAGTCTGGGAAGCAAGCCAAGATCGCGAATACCCATCCAGTTGTCTGGAGCCTGCCACGAGCTGTCACGGGTGCCACCCCCTTCTAAGAGTGAAGACACCGGACAGCCTCGAAGCCTGTTCGCTCCATGAACTTCAACAATGCGATGCTTGGCCCGTCCTAGTGGCAAAAGCAGGCTGTCAGAAGTGAAACATGCAAAACAATCCGGTATCAGCGACTACGAAGATGCGACGGTACTACAACAACAGTCCTCCACTCCGAGCATGTCTCTCGTGCGGGCTAACATCCGTTGTGCCACCTGAACGGTGCAGATAGGAGGAAAAAAGTGCGTCGGTCAGATTCGGAAAAGGCAGAGCGCTTGAAAGACCACCACCCGCCTGCCACTCTCCCTGTGAGTAATTCTGGTAGCCCATGTTGAAGACCTCGCCAGCGGCAGGAGCCAATTTTTTTCAGCAAGCTTCTACGAGGAATGCCAAAGGAACCGACCTTCCACAGAAAGTTTGACAGGAGTACGTGCATGTATGCTGGCCAATCGCTTTAGGCGGCCCATTTTTGCATGCTTCGGCAGTTGGGACCTTCGCGCTAGGATCAGACGGGAGGTCTTAGGTCCGAGCATGAATGAACTCCAGCGTGTACCGGAAGCGCATGGAAGCGATATCTGTAGCAAACAGCATTTGAATGTTGAACGGTCGGAAGTCACGTAAACCCGGCAGCTGCCTGCATTCTCGTTGAAGAGGTTCACCATTTTCACCTCAGTGGAATAAAACTATCTATAACTTAATAACTACCAAGGGCGCCTTCTTTAACTGTGGCACCTAGCACCAGGAACCAAATCGCAATGTCCAGAGGACATCCGACAATCACGTCATGTACTCCGTGGCCCGTGGCACTCATGCATGAGTATCTCTCTGCACGGCATTCATAAATCCAGCCGTCGCGTCGCTGCTCTGGTTTACCATCTGCTCGTGTCATGACGGCCGTGTGTGCGCACAGTGTCGCAGCAGCAGAGTGACGGAAGGACGGTGCCTGTGGAAGCGGAACATGCTCCGCCAATCGGCTCGAATGCTCAGGTGTGGCACGTATTGATCGCCCACGATGAAAACTCAAGACATTCAATTGCAGCAGAAGCACACAGTATACTAATGAACACTCCCGTACAGGCTCCACAAAGCCAAGCCACGCCGTCTGCCAGTTTCTGATCTTTCTCGTTTTCGAGAAATTGTCTCACCTTCGAGACAACTGTGACAACTCTTTGCCTCCAACAAAAACAAAATTCCAAACTAACTGGACTTCGTCTTCGTGCCTTGAACCGGTCTTTGGTGGTCCAGCGCTGGGGCCCCAGAGGCGGCTCCACCTCGGCTCGGCGGCTTGGCGGAAGCGGCTTTTGTAAATTCCCACACCCTGGTCTGTGCCGTCTCTGCCCCTCTCGGTCCCCAAACGGTAAGGCTCATGTAGTCCAGGTCAATGACGTAGAGGTCCATGGGGACCACGGACCTCAGAAAAAAGGAAGCAGAAGAGCTGCGCCGTCCGTGTCTCTTTTTCGAAGCCCGGGCCCAGTAATGATGACTCGGTCGATGAGCCGGCACTTAGCGGCCATGGGCGCTGAGCAGATGGAGACCACTGACTCCGCCACCTCAGAGACGATGCCGTGGGCAACCCCTTAGATTCTGCTAGATACCTTCTTTCTCTAAGTCCCTCCCTTAGATCCGGACCAGCAAGCTTACGCCGTAGATCTGCGTAGCTCGCTCAACCGTCTCGGCTATACTGACCTGACGGGAACGAGAGGTGAATGTGCTCCAAACCAACAAACTCCCAAGAAAATCCACAAGCTTGGCAGGCGTACATTCGGCGACAAGTACGATGCATCGATCTTGAATTCGCTTCCGACAGCTCCTCTCAACAGCTGCAAGACTTCTTCTGCTCAAGCAATTGTTGGAGCCTTTGCGACTGCGTGGAGCTAGATCGTGTCTGGAAGTGAAATCTCTGCCAGCCTTCGATGGCCCAGCCGTAGTGAAGGCCACTGCTGAGGTTTACCCTGCCAGAGTTTTACATTGCTTGCATTGCGAGGCTGGGTGGGCTCTCAGTCGCGGCGATGCCTGCAATTTTTGCCCAAGCGCTGCTGCAGGCCAGGATGACCTTGACGTAGCGTTGGCATTCCGATGCGAGGTGCTCGAAAGCCAAAGCCCCGAACCACGGTATGCTGCTAGAACCGGAGTCCTGTGGATGGCACCAAGAATCCTGAACCGACGGTACGTCGATGCAGTTTCGGCGTTGCTACACACTTAGCAGGACCGAACATGACCATTGGTGAAGCCTCGCCTGGTGAAAGCCAGAATGGACATGTCAGCCAGCTTGGAGACCTGCAGTCGCGGCAGATTTGGCAAAGATGTGCAACAAGGCAGCAAGTTCCGACTGCAATCATCACGATAGCTCCTTAAGTTTTGTTCGTGTGTGCGCGCTTGTTTGTTCGTGCGGGGCGGGGACGCATTGTTTCCAATCCGTGCTGATCATCCCGCAAGAAACAAGTCCAGCCTTCTCGTCGTCACCAGCCACTCTCCAGATCATCAGGAATGTATCACCTGTGCAAGTGCACTTCTGCACAAAGCTTGCGTGTATGGCAAGAAGAAGCTGAGACACCATTGTTTTTGTTCGCGGCGCCGTGGAACTCGTCAACGACCCCGTGGACGATCTGATGCCACAACGACTTCTGAGACGCTATCTTGTCAAGATACACTCGCCTCTGCTATCTGGTTGACAAAAGTCATCACTTTGGCCTGCAACACCTGACACGAATGATACAGAAACAGATCTCGTCGCCAGAGAGCTCTGGCGGCCTGCCTCTGTTGCAGTGCTGAAATCTCGTATCCGGGTAGCACCAATGATGCACTCCACTCGGGTGCCTTCCACCATGGCCTGGCATGTGAGGTGTCCACTGGAATCATGTGTTCAGAAGAGCTGTCAGTCACAAGCGAGATGGCTTCACATCTACACAGGCGCTGTCCACACCGTGCATATTGTGCTCAATGATGTTCGCACCAGCCTTGAGCGAGGCTACCAGCACGACGAATTATCCCAGACTCCGAGACGGTGCAAGCCTCCCCGAAGCCAAGCGCAAGGAGAGATCCCAGCTTGATGATCGTCTTCTCCAAGATGACCTGCCATGAAGTCCGGAAATGCAGCTTGTGTTCCAGCGATTGTAAAGTCTGGGCGAGGTGCAGTCTCCATGATCTCTGTGTTCTCCCGTTTGGAATAGCATCCCATGGACTCCAAGAGTGCCTAATTTGGGCACAACTGCTTTGGCCAAATGCGAATCAGAAGAAACACAAAGTGGTTTGGCCTGGCAGCGTGTTTTCTCCTGCACTGGGCAGTTTGCCCTGTGGCAATGAGAAGAGAACGAAGGTCCTGTTTGGCAGCTTTGGCCCTGTTGATCTCCTCGACCTTGAACTCCTGAGGAGTGAATATGGCTCGGTGCTAGACTGCACAGCTTCTTCTCCGGAAGCACGTAGCCTCGTCTGCCACTTTCATCGCAACCAAGGGGTTGGCCCTAATTGTCTCCACCTGGACAAGGTCTCAGGAAACCCCGATCCAACTTCTTTGGCGCCTCCGCACCCCTACGCGTCAGAAATATGCTCTACAAAAGCCTTGGCGATCATGTTCTCCACTGGATACAGCACAAGTCGGTTTGCATCGTTGGTGAAGCCGATGGAGGCGAGAACTGCAGTGAAGATCATGTGCGGATGATACACACTGCGACCGTCGCATTGTTGTGCACGTTTGGGCACCAGACGCAGCATGATGCAAACGAACACGACGGTGAGCAGATTAAACCTTAGGCCAGCATTCATCAAGTGGTACGTTTGACTGCCTCCTGCGCTGTCAATAACTAGCCGCCTGATTCAAATGTAATAGTGTCTGTATATATATATATATATATATATATATATATATACATATGCATATGCATGTTTACATATACATGTACGTATATGCGTACATACATATATATATATATATATATACACGTATGTGCATATATATATATATATGTATACAATATATATATATATATGCATATACATTTATATATATATATATATGAGCACGGCACCTACCTTTAGTGTCTAGTTAACCAAATGTTTCTTGCTACTAGATTCCCGTTACCATACCCAGAACCACAAGCACAAAAGGGCATGGCTAAGACGAACAAACGGCTGATAGACTTTCATCCCTAGGGACGAATGGTTCCCAGAACCCCAAACTCTGCCAAAACCAAGACCCTACCTGTAGAAGAAGTGAGTGCATTGGAAGGCCGGTTCCCTAAAAAGACATAAATCTAACAGGAGATGATGAGTGGCCAACTCGAAAACCGAAGAAGCATGACTGGAACGGAAGACGTCAATCTTGCGATTTCAAACTTTAATTTGAAACTTCACAAGGATATGAGGGATGCTAAGTCATGTGAGTGGGTCCCCAAAATCCGAGCCCTAGGTTTGGGTGGCAAGCCCAAAACTTGAAAGGAGATAGTGGGTGGCAGACAATGAGCCCGAGAAGTGCAACGTCCTCAGGAAGCCCCAACTTTTGATAAGAGATGATGGATGGCATGTCCCCTCCTCAGTGGGGTGACTGGGTCCGGAAACCTCAAACCTCAATGGGGGATGATGGGCAGCAGACCCATCAGCCTGGAAAACACAATCTTAAACACTCAGCGGGGACACTGGGTCGTTCCAAATCCAAGCCCTCAAACCCTCCCAGGGTATGGTGGTGGCAGACAGTAAACCCTAAAACCCCAACGCCCCAACGACAGCATTGATGTCTTTATCTCACGGACTACCTATTCGTTTATGTGGTCGTGGGTTTCGCTACATGTCTGATACCTTCTCTACTATCCGTTCAAAGTATGACGTGCACAAGGTACCCACGGAAAGAAGCTGCCACATGCATACAAACCACATACATACAGCATGCATAGAACCCAGCATGCAAATTTACGACAGGTGCATAGCTGCACAACATCTGTATGTATCTGCGCACGCACGTATGTATACACGTACGTATGTCTGTAGGTATGTATGTATGCATGCGCGTAAGAATGGATGTATACATGTATGTCTACATGAAAATATTTACAGATGTTATGTATGAGTGTAGCCTACAGGTATAAATGTAGCCTGTTTATGCACAGATACACAAATACGCACACATACGTGACTTCAGGTAACTTGGGGTGCCGATATACAGAAAGGTATGGATAAAAATGTATAACCCGTAGATGCACACATAATGTTGTGACGCGTATGCCATGTATGTATATGTACATATGCTACCCCCCCCCTGGGTTATCTACCCTTTTTGGGCGTTTTTGGGTGGAAATGACCGAAGTGGCCCATTGCCCGGGCTGCGACGCATCCCGGCCGACTAGAGGGGAATGCTTGGTTGATGCGAAGGTGCGGAGGGGATTGGGATTGGTACCGTGCCCCCCAAAATCCCCAAAGGCCATACATACTCTGGGAGTTGTTGACTGTTGTATGTAGGATTACTTCTAAATTATAAAGGAACCTTGGTCTTAGAGCGGGGTACCACATATGCTAACCCCCTCCCTCAAAGACCAAAGATTGACAGTAAGTAGCCTTCATTGCTGCAAGAACGCGATCGAAATGGTCCTCACGGTAGGCGAACTGATGGAACCCGTGTAACATCCCCACAGAAGCCTTTCTGTAGGTGCAAGGACCCCTGCAAAGGCATATCGACTTCTCTCCCTGCTAGAACAAAAACATTGGGCCCACAGCCCTTAATTTTAACACCTTAAACCTATCCTATATGCTATATCTTACGAGAATGCGAGCAGCATATGCAATCAACTATACAAGAGTCCAATTCGACGGCCAGTGTTGCGGTTGCTACTACTTGTGTATGCGTGCGTGCATGGCACCAAAGTGTGCAACAAAGATTTTGCACCCCGAGCCAAAACACAAGGAAGCCCAAAGCACATTGAGGCGGCAACGCGCGAGATTCCATGGTACATGTGCATATATTCAGCTCCTTGTCTTTGTATGTTTTGTCTTATCTTAGCCGTCCTAAACTCCCAAATGCGAGCTCCTTCTTGTTACATCATGATCTTGTATATCACCAGGTCTCACATGCGACACAAACACAAAAACTCCCATGTAGATATGTAGATATGCATTCTATGCAAACTACGCAAAACATCAATACTAACACTACAAACGTAGGTAGATTTGTAAAAGCATTTGGTTTTAGATATTTTCTTAATGAGGTGTTAAGACTCCATGGGTACATGCAATGCTATCTGGAATGTGCCTGTATGCGCGTATTAACATCTGAGCATCGGGTCAGCATTGGTCTGTGTAAGTGGTGACACTGTATACTTGATCTGATACAAAGTCAAACGGTCATGCTTGTGTATATGTAGTCGACTATGCAATATTACTGCAGGCCCTTACTACAGGTTGAGAAATAATTAACTATGTATATGTGTGTTAGGCGCAGAAACGCTGTATTTCCCCGAGCCAGAAAGATCTTCCCGTGATCAAACACGTTGCACTAGGGCTTGTCGGCTTCTCTCGTATATGGCCATATATTATGCACTGCCTACAAAATACTGGCACATTCCAGTGGTGTTGATGTCTAAAACCTTACAGCCCTACAGAGACATCCTATATTTGAGGAACCTTACTGCACAACTACAACGCAACGGATACCAGAGTACATGCTTGCGCAGGTGTTTCGGGCAATGCATGGAAGTTCAGTCGGGAGTATTGAAGTTCAATCCCGAGGATTGAACTTCAATACTCTCGGATCCAAGATTCAAGATTCAAGATCCCTGGACAAAGTTGGCCCGGAATCTTGAATCTTGGANTCCGGGAGTATTGAAGTTCAATCCTCGGGATTGAACTTCAATACTCGGGAGAGCTCAATAGGGCTGACGGATTGTGCGAAGACGATGTACTCTACCATCTGTGCCATTGCTTTAGTACTGCACATGCATGGCGGTTCAGAGTGTACACATACACACATACAGAGTAGTCTTTGTACAAGTGAGGGGGTCAGGGGCAGAATACACACGATCTCACCCCCAAACGGGTAGATAACTCAGGGGGGGGGGGGGAACCATACATATATATATATATCTGTATATGAGCATACCGTAAGCCACAGCGTGATCTTGAGATGCCCGCCAGGATTGTGATTGACAGCTCTCAAAACTCATCTGCATCTCCTGTCTCCTTCGTTATGCCTTGAACATGCACTTGTTGCAAAGCCCGAAACGTACATACAGTCTTCACTCACATGCCTAGTCCGCAAATGTCCGCAAGCCGGGCTCTGGGCCCAAAAGGGATTTGGGGGTTCCTAGGGCTCTGGGTCGGAGGGGGCAGGGGGGGGGTTGAAAACTGATAAGGAATTGTTCTCTTCATTTTTCTCCGCTAAATTGAAAGATCAAATACTTGGAATGCCTGTTCTCAGTTTGTCCACTATACCAAGTTTTCGGCCCAAAGTAATTGAAACCTGCAGAGAAACAATCGACGTTATTCAGATCCTGGTGGCCCTGATCATTTAAGAATTGGGCTGCCCACAATTGAATTGCTGAATATGTACATTTGCGTGTACACTCAATGCTCGACAGGTTGAGCCATGCACACGGACTCCTGCTTCACGAACGGTCGCAAGTCGAAGTAAAATGCAAAGTGAAGTTCCTGCAGGCAGAACGGGCTACTGACGTCCACAAAGGCACGGGCACACAACGAGCCAGAGCTTGCAAGCAGGCACGGTCATCGAACTGATCTTTCGCGATGTTCAAGCGAGGAGTGTATTTCTTCCGTTCCTTGAAGACTTGCATTGAGCCCACTTCAGCAGCTAGGATCGTAAGTTCATTGATGCCAGCAGTTGAGACGGGCACGGCTCTTCGCAGATCATCTGGACAAGGCACTGCGTAGTCGACCTGCGTTGCACCAAAGTCTCTGCTACCACCACGGGTACTCCCACGCGGAAGTGAAAAGCAAGAACGGCTCGCCTGCCACTGACCTTCTTGAAATGACTCTGCTAAAATGGAGAGCCCACGCCGCTTCCTTAATCCAAGCGCAACTTGCAGTTCTTTGCAAGTCAGGAGGAAGCTGCGCTTTCGGCTGAGATGGAGGCTTGTCGCTTTGCAAGGGACAGTCTCGGCTCCAACCTTTGCTTCTTCACAACGGCATGTTGTTGTTTATCTAAAGCACTCCCTCCCAAGCCAGTAGCTGAGTCCAAGTGTTGTTTGGACCTCAGAAAAGCGTTTCCATACACCATCTTCGCGCACTGTGCTGCGCAGCATGCCGCACAGAGGACAAGACGTTGGTTGGCATGTGGCCAAAAACATAAAGCCACGCCTGGCCACTCGAAAGCAAAATGCGCAAAATGCCAGCCGGCTCGTCAGCTGCCTCATCACCGACCGATGTTTGGGTGACCAGGGCTTCCATGTCTGCCACTGCACTTGGAGACACCTCGAGGAGACAAGATGTGAGAGAAAGCACGGACAGTGACATGCGCAATGAGACTGAGCCATGCTCTGAAGCTTTCGGAAGTCTTTCCAGAAGCAACGCCTCATTCGTGGCCACAAAGCCAACCTCACTGGGCCCATGTTTAGCTTCCGTAACATCTACACGCAAGCACGCACAGCGCAAGAAGAGTCAACTTTCGACAAAGGGCCCAGAACACGTGCGAGTCGAAGGATCTCGAGCTTTCACATGATCGCGAGCCGTCACTTGTGACAATCGGGCAGTTACCCCTTGGCACAGGCATTCTTGTAAGTCCGGGTGAGATCGTCACGTTTGAAGCAACCAAGCGGATGGCAGCTGCTTGGTGTACCAGTTATGGTAATAGATGTACCTTTCACAGGCGCAGTCATTGGGCTTGCTGGCAAAAAACTACTTCATGCTGACAAAGCAATGCACCAGGAGCACTCAAGCAAGGCCATGTCGTATTTCTCCTTGTCTGCCGTGGAGTTGCCTGAGCCAAGGACAACTGGTTTCCACGTTGGTCGCACACGCCGTCGAAGATGCCAAGCACCAAGCTGGCCAAGTACTGGTCAAAGGCCTTAGAAGACAAATTCACGAGAAAAGACTACTGCCCACTCTGTGCAGAGGTGGGGATGGTGCCTGATTCACGATGTCTGCACCATACCCAGCAGAGGTAGGAAACTGTTGAGCCTCTTCAACCTGAATTGCCACGGGACGGACCGGAACTGCATGCTACATCACACCATATGAGTTTTGGGCCTTGAGGTACGGGAGCACCAGCATCATGACGAGGACCTTTTCTTCGCGCCAAAGCTGTAGAGCAAGCTGCACTCTGGGGTTGGTGTTGCAGCTGAAACTTTACTGAGGTCCTGGATTCTATTAAGAAGGCGCAACCCTGTGCAAGAGCTTTGCCAAGACCGGCACGAGCAGGATAACGCGGCGCGTGGTCAGCTCAGAAAGCTTCTTCCCTACCTCAGCTCCATCTGCAACAAAACTGCACAGAATGCACGGTGTCGTCGACTCCACTCTCGGCATCTCTCGGCACTCTGCAATCTCCTGCAAGGGCTAAGGGCTTGAGTGTCTGGCCCTGCTCTCCTTGCCGGGAGCCTTTGTCATGCTTGCCTGGCAGTGAGTCGACAGAGACGACGATTGGCAATCGCTTCCCTGAGCAGTAGGTAGGAGCCGAGAAAGGCCAGACCCCACTGCGCAATCGGACATCATCACGACGGGCTTTCGACGATAACAGCAAATGACCAAGAGTTTTGGAGGCCACAGGAACAGGGACGGTGGAGCTAGCTGCCTCCTTCCTGCACTTGCTGGGACCCTCGACACCGTTTGCCCGGGTCGACGTAAGGCCACTTATGCCGAGGCGGAGGCAACATTTTCAACTATGGCGACAAGTGTCCAAAGAGCAGCTGGCGGCATTCCGTCCATTGAGAACAAGCAAAGACAGAGTGCAGAGAGTACAGATTGTTCTTACAAGAAGCAGATTTACCAGTTTGTCGACAACCCCGGGTCCTACATGTCAGAGAAGGACTTTCAAGTGAAGAAACGGTGCTGTCAAGGGAACAAGACACAAGAGGACCAATGCACTCAACTCCGAGCAAGCAATGCTCTCCACAATGCTGGTCACCATCAGTGTTTCCCGCCGGCCTGCTGGACCTTCAGGGCGGAGGAACATGTGGAATGCTGTTCAGCCAGACATGTGTGTTCAGTGCCGTGTTTGCCTCCATCTCGTCGTACGAATCCTCATCGTCGTTGGCAGGGTACATCTGCTCAAGGGTAATTTGCTTCGCAAGCTCCTGGCGCATGCACACTGTCTATCTCTTCAGATATGTATATGTATACATGTATATATATATATGATGCAGGGCTGCCACACCCCCCCTCCCCCCCCTCCCCATGGTATCCCCCCGTGCCTGTCAAGTGGGTAGTTGTCTTGTTTGTGCTTGTTGCTTTCCCCGTCTGGTCTTGTTTGGCCTCGTCCCCTCCCCCCCCTGTGGAGTGGGGCCTGTGGTCTTTTTGCTTGGCCCCGCCCCGCCTGTGGGGGGCAGTGTGTTCTACAGAGGTATGGTATGGTTGCTGCCACTTGTTATTAGTAATGTCATCGTTACGTGCCTTGTCCCCTCCCCCCCTGTGGGGTGGGGCCTGTGGTCGTTTTGGTTGGCCCCGCCCAGCCTGTGTGGGGCAGTGTGTTCTACAGAGATATGGTATGGTTGCTGCCGCTTGTTAGCAGTAATGTCATCGTGACGTGCTCGTGACCATGCAAAATATGATGTTGCTCTTTTCTCCTTGCAAACGGTGCCCCTGTCCCTGCTCTGATGCGGTTCTCCGCTCCTGTGAAGAAGCACTGGCTGGGATCATTCTCCATCGTCCTCCCTCCCT
>BGNK01003438.1:59900-74676 GCA_003297005.1 Symbiodinium sp. clade A Y106 | reverse complement strand
GCCATGACTACGACATGTTTCGAATGACAAAAGACTTGAGCAATAGCCCCAGGCACCAAGCAGAGCCATCAATCCAAGCAGCATCATGGTTCAAACGGAATGTGTTCGGACTGCTATGAACTAAGCACCACACAGGGACCAGTATTTTAGGGAATAGGGGAACGGGGTATTGGGACTACTACAAGGGGACCTTAAGGGACTATCATGGGGATCCATTCCCCCATTCCCCACAGAGAACCAGACAGTAATTTGAGCCATATTTCTTGGTTACTTGGGAAGCCTTCAGGGCAACACCCAGAAAGTTGGAGTGGATGTTAGAATCCCCAAAGGTCCAAGTACCTAACAATCATATACTCTCCCCCCAATCCTAAGCTACATAACTACTATCCTAAAACCGGGTACCTTATTATTGGGTCTTTTGGGCCCTTGGGGAATGGTTCTAGAAAACACTTATTTTTCAGGTTGGGTTTAGGGTTTAGGGCTTTGGGTTTGAGGTTTAGGGTTTAGGGTTATTCTATGGTTGTTTCTTAATACGGCTTTGCAATGGTGTTCTGCCGGCGCTTACAGCTGAGGGCCTGTGTGCTTGAAAGCCGCTACCGAAAAAAACAACATTGGCCCAAGACGTCATTCCAATGATTACGGCTTGTATAACAGTTGTAAGTGGGGTAATAGATATTGCAGGTGGGTTTGGAAGCAACGTTGACTATAAGCAGCTTGCGTGTATCCCTACTTACTCGTTTGCTGATCCTGCAAGCCTGCTTCCAACACAGTCAGGTATCCATGCTAGTGCAGGGCAAAGATGTCCCATTCTGAGCAAGACTTAAACAAACATTCAACGTCTGCCACTCGCAAGTGCACAGCCTTGCGAACCCGGTACGTGTTGAAGCCCTGGCCTTTGAACCATGAACCGCAAAGCCCCATTCGACAATCCCTGAACCTCACATCCACCAATCCCTCGTCGTCAATTCCGAGATCCCAAACCCTGCAAAACCCTATCAAACCTTCAGAACGTAGAAAACTGCATCAAACCCTGTAAAACCCTATTTTATCTATTAAGGACCTCTTTGGTAACCCAAACCTTGAACTCTCAGGAAGCGGTTGGGAGTCAGAGCTCAGAGCAACTGCAGAAGGCTCCTGCGGCGTCGTTTCAGGGCTTTAGGGTTTCAGGGTTTAGAGATTTGGGAGTTTAGGGTTTTAGGGATTCCGGGTTTAGGGGTTTGGAGCTTAGCGGTTGAGGGTTTTAGGGTGTAGGGGTTTAGAGTTTAGGGGTTCAGGGATTCCGGGTTTAGGGGTTTGGAGCTTAAAGGTTTAGGGTTTTAGGGCCATAGAAGCACGCGGAGAATGGCCTCGTATCTGCAAGCGAGTTTGCCAAAACATAAATGCGCTCTGGCTCTTCTCTGATGTGACCGCCACGGTGCAGCATCCCACATCTTAACTGCTTGGAATTTCATGGGTAATTATAACTAGGGTTCCGAGTCTCTAACATGCATGGATTATAACTAACTAGAATTACCCTAATTATAAGTCTACGTACAACTGCCCATGAACCTCCAGCTGCTGCTGATGCACAAACTCCTGCATTGCCCGTAAGCACCCCTAAGACTGGGAACTAGGTGCATTTCTTATTCTGGGTATTGCGGGTTTTGTACGACAGCTGTCGTTCCCGACCGAGTCTTGCTCTTAGTGGGTTATGGTCGTGTAGTGACCCCAAATCTAGAGAAACTGGAGGCAACGTAGACACCGGACAGTTTATGGGGACGGCTTAATTTACTGAATGAAGTCCTTTCAGAAGAACCCAGTGTTGAAGGGAGATGGGCTACTTCATCAGGTCTATATTCGTGGTAAAGCTTCAGATTTATTGCGTGGGTTTAGGGTTTACAGTTGGAGGAAGATTGTCGACAGAGTCGTACTACAACGGCGATCTTGAACATGATTAGCATAGAAAAAGTTGGTACTTTCCCTAGACACGCCTACTAAAATGGCTGCTATTACTTATAAGTGTGATTCCCTAGCTGCCCAGTTACCTACAAAGTGTGTTACTGCCACTGTAATCCCGTATTATGTGTGTATATATATATACACTTACAAATGTATATGCATATATCTACCAACCTATCTGTCTACCTATCTATCCACCTATCTATCAATCCATCTATCTATCTGCCGATGTACAATCGGACTCCAGGTTATTGATCTCATTGTGATACCCTAGACCCGCGATTCACAGATTCTGAGCCCTACTTATAGTCTCGATTGTAGATCCTCTTTCTGGTCAGCCAATTTGGGATTATAGGTTCCTGACCTAAGAGTTGGATATCCGAAAAGGAACTACACTGAAGACTATGGGTAGACCCTGAACCCGAACACCTAAGACCCTAAACCCATAGACCCCCAACCCTAAACCCTCAGAGCGCTAAACCCTAGACCTCAAAAAACGCCTGCCGTTACAGGCTTTGGCTGATACGGTGGCCGCACTGAGCGCAGAGCGGGCGCAGGTGAAGGCTTCCGCCCGATAGCGGCGAGTAGGGCCCTTAAGAAAAGGGTTTACGGTTTAGGCGTTTAGGGGTGTAGGGGCTTAGGGCTTTGGGTTCAGGGTTTAGTGTACTTCTGGATGAGCAATCCCCGCCCAGATCCCTCAAGGGTTACTATGAGGGCTAATATAAGGTTTCCCTTATGGTTCCCTTAGGCGCTTTGAAGGCTGTAGAAGTTGTGGCCCTTAACAGTTTCGCTATCTTACCCATGCTATGATGTTTTCTCCACCTGTTCCTCTTGGGATGATATTTAGGATTTTCTGTTCTGCTGCTTTTTGCAGGGGGGGTCTGCTTATTCTGCTGAGAGCTGCATAGGGTAGCACATCATACCATTCGTAAACCCTGATACTATTCCGTTAGAGTCCCTATAGTATTAGTGTATAGAATACCCCAACACCCTATTCTTACTCAGGCCCTATAGTACACTTTATCAGCCTGTGTTCCAGACCCTTTTGCCGGGTCTGTTCTGGGAAACCGACGACACCTGCAAGGCCTTGCAGTGCGAGTTGGCGGCAGCTCGCTTCATGCTCCAGGACCCCCAGAGCAGGGAATTTTGAGGTTTAGGGTCTAGGGGAGCAGGGAATTTTGAGAGAATTGCCCACATCAAGACTTTGAACCCCATGCTCTGGCAAAGAGTTTTCCTTGGAGGTTCACGGGTAGTTGCAAGTCGGGGTTACAAGCGGGGTAACTATGCTTACTTGTAGCCCATCTCCGCTTATAACTACCCATGAACCTCCAAGCAGAAGGTTGCGTTTTGGTTTAGGGAAGACTCCCTGATTCAAGTAGCTTTTTCGGTGTAGTTCAGTTAAGCTAGGTGGAGTCTTATGCCAGTGGCCTGGCTACTACATTTCCAAACCTGTAAACCGTTAACTGTAAAACAGGAACTGAAACTCACGGGTGCTGTTTGACAGGAGTGTCAAGAAGATCTTGCAGACAAAGAGAAGGACCACGGGGATTTCCTTAGCACACCGACGCAAAGATCGGTTCAAGGGCTCGGAGTTTGCAGTTTGTGTTTCTCCGGTGCAGTACTTTGGGATAGAGTTTAGGGCTTTGGGGTTTATGGCTGTTTCCGTTCAGATTGTTGCTGAGCAGGTACTCGTTGTCCTTTTCGGCACATATAACCCTAAACCCTAAGCCATACCGACCCTATCATGCAGCTTGAAAAGGACAACTTTCACAGGCAGTTTAGGGTTTAGGGATTCGGGTTTAGAGTCAATCTATAGCCACCCATTAACCTCCAAGAAGGGTTGATTTGCCCCGGATAAGCGCCAACATGTAGAACTGCAGCGAAATATTTGCTGACTCGTGGTGGAAATCGACATTTTCAAGATAGCACCCTTCCCTCAGAGACCCAAGTTTAGAAAGCTCCCATACCCAGACTGCTGGCAGGAACTAGAACATACATTCTGTTTCATGAAACGAGATTAATCGTACAGGGTTCCGCGTTTGCACCCCGAAAATAACTAAGCGCGTTCCAAAATCTGTACTGGAAGGTTCCTTGGTAGCTATAAGTCGGGTTATATGTCCTCTAGAAGAGGGGGTTATCAAGTTACCCGACTTACGACCCCACTTAGAATTACCCATGAACCTGCAAGTAAGCCCTAAACCCTATACCCTGAAAGAATCCCTATAGATCCCTTTAAAGGGACCCTTAACCACCCTTAACCCTAAACCCCAAACCCTAAACCCTATACCCTTATAGAATCCCTATAGATCCCTTTAAAGGGACCCTTAAAGGAACCCTTATAGAATCCCTATAGATCCCTTTAAAGGGGCCCTTAAAGGAACCCTTAGAACTAACCGGTCTGGGACTTGCGGCCTGGGTTTAGGCTGACTTACGCTTAACTTCACCCAAAAAGCCCAATACCCCTTAATTAAGGAATACCTAGGGACCTAGGGTTCCTTTAAGGGATCTATGAGGGATCTTTAGGGTTTAGGGTTCCCAAAGAGCCCAATACCCCTGAATTAAGGAATATAGCTTAAATCATAATATGAATCCCTTATTTTTTTTAAGGCATATTCCTTAATTAAGGAACCTGCATTTTTAGGGTTCCTTAGCATGATTTCCTTATGTGGAAGTTTCCGAAAATAGGGGTACCTTATTTTGGGGGTCCTTATAATAAGGATCCTATTATTTAGGGTTCCTTAGTATGATTTCCCTATGTGGGTCCTCAAATAGGTAGGTTATTCGGGGGCTACTTGGAGGCTCATGGGTAGTTGTAAGTAGGGTTATAAGTCCCTTAATCTGGGTGGTTGTCAAAATTATGGTCCCTTTTTGGGCCCCTATTATAATACGGCACCTGTTATTTAGGGTACCCAAAAAGGGACTTTAATTTTGACAACTACCCAATATGGGTCCTTAAGAAGGTAGGTTATTGGGGGGGGGGGGTTAAGGTAGGGCTTTGGATTTTGGCTTTGGGTTTAGGGTTCAGGGATGGTGGAGACCATACCTTAACCTACCAAACCCTACCTTTTTTGTAGGTTCTTATTATAAGCCCGAGCACGGGAGTTATAAGGACCCTACAAGAAAGTAGGTTCTTGCAGGTTAAGGTAATGTTGGAACAGTATACTCCTGATGCCCCCAAAGTAAAGTATAAGGGGTCCTAGCACTAATCATCTCGAAGCGTTTTTGGGGTTCGCTGTAGATTTTACCCTAAGGGTCCGAGTACCTAATAATCATATAAATATTGAGCTACATAACTACTATTATAAACCCAAGTACCTAATTATTGGGTCCTTTGGACCCTTAGGGTTAAGGTTTGGGTATGTTTGGGTTACGGCGAAGGGTCTAGGTTTCAGTGCTCCTTCCTAGTAGTAGAGTAGGTAACCTTTAACCTTTTGGGGTAGTATAATCCCTATATAATCCGTATGTTATGAAAAAGGTTAACCTTTGGTTCCCCATGATACCCGACAAGCAGGTCAGTGGGCGAAACCCTAAACCCTAAATCCTAAACCCTAAACCCTAAACCCCTAAACCCTGAACCCCTAAACCGTGAAGGGTCTAGGTTTCAGTGCTCCTTCCATCCACCAATCAACACAAGCTTTAGACCCGCAGAGCCCCTCTACCCATAGGCCCCATAGTAGTTCCTTTTTGGGGTTCATATTTAGAATTCTATAAGGTAATCCCAAAAAGGAACTACTTTGGGGCCTATGGGTAGAGCATCATTGGACTTAGTAACTAGGGTTATCTGTACTTGTTTAGTTGCTTATAACTTCAGTTAGGTACTTGCAACCTTACTTGCAAAGTCCTATGTTTTTCCAAGTATACCCACCAGCAGGAACTGGCGGAAGTTCGACAGAAGGTTTTTCAGCTGGAGGCGACGCGGGATCGACAAAGAGGATGTCAGGGAGGCTTGAAATTCCCAGATTCTCCTTAATAGGGAGGCCTGAATAAAGCAGAATAGGGTGTTGGGACACATTGTAGGGAGTAGCGCATTTAAGCGAATAGTATGACTAATGATTCGAACGCCGCGAAGTGGCCGGCAACATCTGAAACGCCCGATGTCTAGTCCCAAAGCATCAATCCCCGAATCTTAGCCACCCTTTGGGGTATCGCTTTAAGACTAAGACTGGTTAGTAGGAGAACAGGTACTCCCCCTATTTTTGAGGGGTTACAGAGCCGCCTAGATAAAGCCGTAAAAAGTATCAGTAGCAGTACTCCCTGGCGGTCCCCATAATATACTTGTCATACCATGTATCAATCTCAGAGCCTTAGACTAACTCTTAAGGCACCTAGCCCGTAAGGCATTTATCGCTCAGGGGGCGCTGGGAGACTAGCTCTTAACCCTTCCAAACCCCTCAACTATAATTCAGACGCTTTAATATGGGAGTTTCCGAAAATAGGGGACCCCAATATAGTACCCTGAATAGTAGGATCCTTGTTACAAGGACCCCAAAATAAGGTATCCCTAATTTTCGGAAACTCCCATATGCGCTCACAAACAGATCAGGGAACCCTAAGGAATACTATCATTTGAGTGGTTGTCAAAATTATGGTCCCTTTTTGGGGTCCTTATTATAATACGGCACCTATTATTGAGGGTACCCAAAAAGGGACCTTCATTTTGACAACCACCCATTTATTCTTCATTCCTCGTGATAGCCCTAGACCCATAAAGCCGGGTTTCGGGGTTGGGAATTAGGATGTGGGAGTTTCCGAAAACAGGGGACCCTAATAAAGTACCTTAAATAGTAGGATCCTTACAATAAAGACCCCCAGAATAAGGTACCCTAATTTTCGGAAATTCCCATGTCTAGGGTTAAGTGCTACGCAGGACGCAGCTTAAGACTGCATTTGCAGCCCTTAAAGGTATGATATGGCCGAAAGGTTAAGCCATATAAACCCTAGCAGCCTTAAACAACGCGAAAACGCCTTTTCAACAAGTTAGTCAAACCGTATACGTACCTGTACGGAAACGGACTGCAAGTTTTCTAGGGAGCTGCGCTGAAATGCTGTCAGGGCTTTACAGGGCAGACTCATTAAGTAGCCGGTTAGATAAGGTAGCCATACTGATCATTTCTTATAGCCCTTCTCTTATATCCCCACTTCCAAAACTGCGGTTGATGACATAAATCCTGCATTACCCATAAGCATTATACCATAATTCCCATAGTTTAGGGTCCTTTATAAGGTGGTGCTGGATTTATATCATCAACAGAAATTACATATTAACCCTTCAGGTGGCGCGTGGGGTTCAGACTTTCTGGCTTCAGGGTTTTGGACTTCAGGAATTGAAGCTCTAGAGGGTTCGTGGTGTAGATTTGGGAGTTTCCGAAACTAGGGGACCCTAATATAGTACCCTAAATAGTAGGATCCTTATTATAAGGACTCCAGAGTAAGGTACCCCTAATTTTCGGAAGCTCCCATTTCAGTTTTTGCCATCCGCAAGCCCCACCCCCCTCCCCAATCCCCAATAGTTAGGGCTTAGGGTTTCGGGATATTTAGTGATGTTTAGGGGTTTAGGGCTTCCCTAAACCCCACTACCTTTTTAAGGTCTCATACAAGGGAGTCGTATTAAGGAACCCTAAAAATGCCTAAAAAGGTAGGTTCTTCAGGGTCCAGGTGGGGTTTCCCTCAACTTTGAACTCGCAAGCCCTGAGTGCTCAGCCAGGGGAGGGCGCCCTCCGGCTGAGGGTGGCAGCGCTCGCTCAGCAAGTCAGACCCCTGCTTGTCAGAGGAAGCTCTTAGGTAGCCAATGGGAGAAATTTACACTTTTTGGCCGTGCATTCTTTGGTCTCTCTGAGAAAGTTTGATTCTTATTGGGCCCGGATACTTGAGAAGAGAGAACTCTAAACCTTAAACCCCTTATCCCCCAAGCCCTGTGCCTCAGAACCTTCAACACTCAGTCACAGTCCCTAAACCCGCGGCCCCTCAACCCTGTACCATGAACCTCAGTATAGAACCCAAGTGATTAGTAAAGCCATTCCTTATGGTTCTGATTGTAGTATACCACAATATCCCTCAAAACCCTATTCAAACACAGCTTGGTCATCGGGGTGCATCGTCCGGGTGTCTCAGGTTCGCAGGTGGGGGTTTAGGATTTAGGATTTGGGGTTTAACATGGTTTTACTTTGCCACTGTTGCTATCCATGTACCAGGGTAGTACAGTCTCAAGCCTTCCAATCATCCAGGATCCTATTTAGGTTCATGGTCTCGGGTTGGGCTTGTTGGGTTTCGGTACTTCAGGGTCAAAGCATATAGTTTCTAGGTACGTGGATAGGGCAGGGCAGATCGGTACCTCAAATTCTGCAAATAGATGAAAGATGCATGTGAGGCGACAGATCAAAGCCCAAGCCACAATCCGAAACCCTATGTCATACCCAGGATCCTCCGAATCCTGTAAAAATGCTGTCGACAGCCCTCACCTTCAAACATACTCCCAAGACTTTAAAAAATCTCATGACGAAAGAGTGAGTGAGCAGAAACACCACGTGCTAATGTTTCCTGGCTCGCCAACAGAGTGCAGCTCATGCCGACCACTTGATTTCAACCTTGGCGGCTTCGAAAGGGTCTTGACTCGTGCGTTTTGAGCTTCACGGTTTGGTTTAGGGTTTAGGGTTCATTGTTTGGGGTCCAGGGTTTATGGGTAAGAGTTTAGGGTTCGGTTAGGGGCTGGTCCAAAGGTTAGTTCAGCCATGGACCACGACATGCAATTACACGTCCGGGCCTTTCTGCGACGGCTGCCATAGCAATAGCACGAAGACCCTAAACCTCTAAACCCTAACCCCCTAAACCCTAAACACTGACACACTTTGTCCAAGACCTCAGAAGTCTTGCAGCCTAAGTGCTGTATGTGTAGGGCTCATTTCCACAAGGCCCACAGTAGGTACTATACTATACGTATAGCGCTGTATATATGTATTAAGTGTTATGTGTGTGTGCGTGTGTGCGTATGTTCATATATATATATATACATATAATTATGTGTATACAAATATCGATATGCTTGAGACCCCCATGCAAGTACTTAGCCATTTGTAGACGTGGAGTCGTAAGGGAACCTGAAGGGAGCCCGCGTCCCTAATGGTGCAAGACGCCAAACTCGACCGGTACTTGGAGGTTCATGGGTAGTTATAAGAAGGGTTATAAGGGTTCCTTTAAGGGTGCCTTTAAAGGGATCTGTAGGGATTTTATAAGGGTACATGGGTAGTTATAAGTAGGGTTATAAGTCCCTTAATATGGGCTATAAGTACAGTTACCCTACTTATAACCCCACTTATAACTACTTACAACCCATGAACCTCCAAGTACCGAACCTTTCACGCACTTCTAAACCGTAAAGCCTTTCAAACAACAGTCTAAGGCCCTAACCCCTAAAGAACCCCTGTAAGGACCTTTTCGTAGAAAACTGCTATAACCCTTGTAGAACCCTCACATCAAGCTCGTAGAACCCGGAGAAAACCCTGGACCCTCGTAGTACGCTGGTCTTGCAACCCCTAAACCGTGATCCCTCCCTTACTGATCCTTAAACGCAGAACCATAGCCCCCCAAAGCCCTAGTCCGTAAACCTAAACTTGATTTTGAATCCTCATCCTAAACCCTACTTCCACGAAAAAAGGCCCGTTAGAAAAACAAATAGCACTGAACCCTAAACCCAAGCCCTGAAAAGCAAAAAATAGAAAACACTGAACCAGAATCCCCCTCTAAACTGCCCTAAACCCACCCTGAACCCCTAAACCCCTATAACCACCCAGAACCTCTATGCCGAAAACGGCCCTAAACCCTAAACCCTGAACCCTCAACCCTAACCCCCTATAACTACCCATAACCTCTATGCCTATAACTACCCTAATCCGTAAACCCGAAACCCCTACATCTGAAGGAATCCTTAAACGAAGCCTTAAAGAAACCCCCCAAGGGAACACCAAAAAGGGAACCCATAGAGGGAACCGTAACCTCTATGCCTACCCTAAACCCTAAACCCCCTAAACTCCTAAACTATAAACCCATATGTATGACCACCCATAAGCTCTATAGAGTAAACTCTATGCCTATAATTACCCTAAACCCTAAACCCTAATCTCGTAAAAACCCCTCCCCCCCCAAAAAAAAAACAAAAAAAATAACAAAAAAAACCAAAAAACACCTAATCTCGCTCTTTGCAGGAGCTCGGTGGCCACTCGATCGCGGCACTTCGCGTCTGCCGTCGTCTGCTGGCTCCGGCCCTAGTCTTCGACAAAAGGGGCCCTTTAGGGTTCCAAGGGTCCCTTAAAGGGATCGTATACCTTAAGGGGCTCCTTAAAGGGATCTATAAGGGTACTATAAGGGAAGTAAGGAATTTTTACCTTAAATTCGAGTAGGACCCCTTATATGATTTAAGATATAGTAGAAGCCAGAAAGTTGGAACATCATTCTCCCCCTGCCCTTAAGGTAAAGTATAGGGGATCCCAGCACTAATCATCCTAAACCCATGTTCCAACTTTCTGGGATTCACTATATAGGGATTCTATGACGGCTTTCTGAAAAAGGACCCACAAGGGGTCCTATAAGGGATCTTGAGGGGTTTACGGTATAGTTCTGTTTGGGGGATTAGGGCTTAGGGGTTTAGCCCTTAAGGGTCCTTTTTTACGGGATCCTTTAAAGAAATTTGCAGGGATTCTATGAGGGTTTAGGGTTCCTTTAACGGGTTTAGGAGTTTTAGAATTCTCAAGAGCTATACAGGTTTAATAGTTCAGGGTTTAGGGTTTATAAGGGTTCCTATAAAGGTTCCTTTAAAGGGTTCTACGGTTTAGGGTTTAGGGGTTAGGGGATTGCCGCTTTGGGGGTTAGTTGTTTAGGGATGTTCAGGGTTTAGGGGTGGGGTTGTTTAGGCGTTATGGTTTAGGGGTTTAGGGCCCCAAAGAGGACTTAGTAGCTGAATGTGTGCACTTTATAATGTGTTTAAGATAGCAGCGCCTCCTATAATACTGGTCGTTTACTGGGTTCGGCCTTCCTGGGTCATCCAGTTTGCAGTTTCCCTCGTTCGGTTTAAGAGGATCTTATTTACGAATAAGTTCCCTAGTTTGCAATAAGGGGTCCAAAAAAAAGGACGTTCAGGGTTTAGATGGGTTTAGGGATTAGGGTTTAGGATTTAGGACACAATTCGGGGGTCCTGTAAGCATTTCATAAGGGCCGCTAAAGTTATTAATATTGTTCCTTTTTGTTTCTTTTTCTGGCTACATGTAAACGCCACGAAAACCCAGTTCTAATTACTACGACCCCTGATTAATCACTTTAAGCGATATCCCTACTGAGGGGATGGTTTGGGCATCAAGCTTCGTTTAAGAGTTCAGGATTTTAAGGTTTAGGGTTTCAGGTGTTGGGCTTTCTCGGGTACTTGGAGCGAGAGCGTGTTGTCGGGCGGTGTCGTAGACTCTTCTCAGAATTGGTGGCCTACAGCCAATCAAGCCACGGAAGGACTTTCAGGAAGTTCCTCGACAAGCAAGTACTACTTGGAGGGTCGGGGGACTTAGTAAGTAGGCAGTAAGTAGACTTATAAATACCCTAAAAGGGACCTCTAATTGGGGTTCTGGTACTTATAAGTCCCTAAAATAACCAGTTACTAAGTCCCCCGACACTCCAAGTATGGTGCAGGAGCAATGGGTGTTATGTTGACAGGTACATCGCCGAAAACCATGGCTGGAGGAAATGCTCAGCTTACCGCAGCGCTGTCCTCTGCAACCTTCTACTTTGCAGCTTACCTCTTCGAGCATCCAAGCATCTAATGGGGCTTTTGAAGACAGAGTTCATGAAGAGCTACATAAGCTCGACATGCAAGAACGCCCAACCCATGCTCGTGAGGTTTCTCCAGCTGATATCTGAAAGCAACACGCTGGCTTTCTTCTGAGCTTGAGGAGGCAGGTGAAGGTGCAATTGATGACGTCATGGCTGGGATCGGAGGATGTTCCAGACAGTCCTCTTGTCAAGCTTTTGGGAGTCGGATTGATCCATGAGCTTCGAATGCGAGCTTCTGCAGCCACAGACCCAGCTTTCCGAACACAAAGGGATGCAGAGTGGAAGATTCTCAAAGGAAACACTCCAGCACCCCCATTTCGCAGGTACTAGTGGGGGCTCTCATGGCGAGAAAACACGGGTCTCTAGTGCAGCCTAACCCCGAGACCCCGACACTAAAGCCGATACTGCAGCCCCCCGAACCCGAGCCCCACACCGGCAAGCCTCAACCCAAACCCCAAACACGGGAGCACGCGAGGTGCAGCTTGGCATGGCGTCCTCTGACGGAGGTGCCGGGTCGGGTGCCTACATTGACTTAGATGAACCTTAGTAGCTGAGTGGATACGCTTTACACTTTTGGGGATAATAGTACCCACTATAAAACTGAAAGTGTACACTTTTTGGGGGCTTATGAACTCAGCAACTAAGGAACATTTAATAGGAATTCTTGAAAACCTCAGCAAAGTTTCGTCTAGTTCTGTTCAGGTCCCCATATTCGTCAGTAGTGTTCATCGGTCCGTCCTGGTACCTCAGATGGCTTATGGGACAACTTTAAACTTAGTGGCTTACATATTTAGTCGCTGTTAAAAGTTAGAACTTTTTTGGGCCTGATTGTTGCAGAAGAGAGGTACATACAGCTCAGACAGAACCAAATCCTTAGTCTGAACGTTTAGGGTTTAGGGCTTAGGATTGATTTCTACACGTTCTCTAGGACCTGACCCCCAAGTACCCGCACCTTTTAAACGGTTGTCATATTCCCTATCACGAGGAAATTCGGGGCTACAAATACAACTTAGAGCTCCAGTTACCTAAGTAATGGGTTTATGGATCACCATTTATATCTAGGTTCCTGAGCAGTACCCTTTGGCCCTTTTAGTTTGGGGTTTCCTTACTAAAACTGAGTATTAAAAGAAGTACCCTTATGATGAAGGGGCTACTCAGGAACCTAGTACTACGTAGGTAACCCTATCCCTGGGGCAAAGTTCAACCAAGAAGGAAAGATAGTGCTTCAGTCGCCCCTGATGTTGGGTTCCTAAAGGTTCCTAGTGCGCGATGATGCCTTTAAGGTATCAGTGGACCCTTAAACGACAGAATTTGGAGTTTGGAGCTTCTGGTTTCCCTGGATTCCCTGAACCAACCAAGGTACGTTCAACATATAGAAAGGAGAAGACTAGACATCTGATTCCAGGGCCATTCCCTGAAAGGGTATTTTGGTTTCTCTTCAGGAGGCGAAGCCCTACAACCCCATACCCGAAACCCTATAAACCGATATTAATGGGGTTTTGGGTTTAGGAGTTCGCGTTGCGGGGTTTAGGGGGTTATGGCGTGTTAGTGGTTTAGGGTGAAGGGTTTGAAGGCTTTTGGTGAATATGTATAGGGTTTAAGGTTCAGGATCAGGATTTCGTACTGGTTGTTGGGCTCAGCGTGTAGGGGAGTCGAGTGTTGTCAAGGGCGCAGAATACGAATCTTAATTTTGTCTCCTGCATCGACTGGAATAGCAACAATAGACTGGGCTTTGGAGTACCATACTTTAACCCTTTTTTCTTAAGGAACCATTATGAAATACAAGTTTATACTTTTTTCTCCCTGGTTACTTAAAAGCCCAGTAGAACGCACGAAAGCCTGAAAACCCTGGAACACCCCACCCTTCAAGACTCTCCAGCCCCCTAAACCCTAAACGCTAAACCCTTTTTTTTACACAAAACACCTAAACCCCATATAGCCTACATCTTATACCCTAAACCCTCAACACCCTACACGCTAAACCCCTAAAACAAAAACTATCCCCTACTTGGAGGGTCGGGGGACTTAGTAAGTGGGTAGTATGTAGACTTATAAGTACCCTAAAAGGGACCCTAATTGGGGCTATGGTACTTATAAGTCCTTAAAATAACCAGTTACTAAGTCCCCCGACCCTCCAAGTAAACCCCGGGTTTCCAGTTGACTCATGCCTTGCCAAAACTTCCCTAAGGCTCCAGTTGCTAAAATAGTACTTGGAGGTTCATTGTCTAGTTTATAAGTAGGGTTTAGGGTAGTACTTCGAGGTTCATGGGTAGTTTTAAGTAGGGCTGTAGCTTTAAAAAGGTTGAAGGTTCTTGGGTAGTTAGAAGTAGAGCTATAAGTCCCCTTGGGCTATGATTATCGTCATTACTTATATATTATAGCTCACTTATAACCACCCATGAACCTCCAAGTAGGTAACCCATTGTTTAGGGATCTGTGGCCCTGGGCCTTTAGATGCTTGGCAACTCCGCTGGCAGGAACATCAGGACTTAACAGAGATGACGATGCGCTAGGCGCTTGTGCTACGTTTACGCGCGCAGGGTCTTAGGAGAAGAGAATGTTTCACGGGTTCAGAATTCAATATCTCAAACCTTGAGGTACTTCTAGGCAGCCTAAACCCTGACCCTGGCATCCCAAGTCCAAAACCCGAATCTGCAGTTCTGGAGTTTCAGATTTAGACTCTAACGTGAGGGGGTGGGGCGGGTTGAAGAATTTCATTTTAGGGTTAAGGGTTGGGAATGCTATGGCGGTTTCGGGCGGCTCCAACTTTTAGCCTCTGCGGATTCGGTGGCTCTCAACCTTCGCAAACGGTAATTGCTGTGCTGTGGATGTGCTAGCAATGCCCACGTGCAGAACCCCCAAGGGCCCTTTAATGGAGGCCATATGGCCCTTAATAGTGGTCATTGGGGTATATTTAGAAGGTAGTTAGTTGGGGGATCTAGGGAGTTTATAAAGGACGAGCCTGAACCCTGAGTTGTTGACTGTCCTTCTGAAGGTCGCAACCCCAACCCCCACCCCCGCCCCCCTCTCT